>JARYGA010004643.1:0-25066 GCA_030545235.1 Helianthus tuberosus | reverse complement strand
GTCATTTCAAACGAAATTAACCTGCTAATCTCTCTTGAAGCTAATTCCTTTTGAAGGTAATCTCGCTTGAAGCAGTTTCAAGCGGAATTACTCAGCCTATATATAGGAGGTGCCTGATTTCATTTGAAATATTCATGTGTGATTCCGGTTGAGCCACGAAGTGCTGCCGAAGTGTCATCTCGCTGTAATTTGTTATCAAATCAATAATATCGACAGTTAATGAGTATATCTTGCTGAATTGAACTCAATACGTCTGTTTCCGCCTTTCATATTGAGAAAAACTCTTCTGAACGACTCATTCGGGTCTGAAAACGATCCTACATCCCCATAGCTTATCGTCTCCGATCTCACGACTCTAGCCGTTTCTTGCTTTTTTTCTACCTCCAATAACCCCCTTATCCTCAAAGTAACAAAAAATGAGGACATATGGCAACGAAAATTTTTCTTTGTTAGGCGAGACACCATTACTGAGGGTGATAACCTTCCGGTGAAGTGGTTAACCACCGGTAGGGTTTAGGGTTAGGAATATCCCTAAATGTATCTTGGAACTATATCCTGGACTGACATTCTCCTTTTTTGCTTTTGTGCAGTGAACTTCAGAGAATTAGCTCCTTCTACGGAAGAATCTGAAGAAAGAATCAACAAAGTTTACTGATTGCCAGAAAGTGACTGAAGTTTTTCATCGCACCTTCCAAGCTCGAATCAATATTCCTCATCTGATATGTCACACCCCCCAAAAATACCACATGCGGAAACCCCGCTAGGTGTGTGACGTACCAGGATCTAGCCACCAATCACATTGAACCATTTAAAATAAACTCCCATTTATTGAATCAAATATTCCAAATCATATCACAAGTTTAACAGTTTCAGTGGAAGCAATTAGTAAATCATTGTTTAAATGTTTCAAAACCAAATGTATGTAAAAACAATAAGCCCATCATGCGTATCCAAACAGTACGACCCATGACCACTCCAGCAATCCCAGATAGCAAGTTCCTTATCCATAACGTCTAACGACCTGCGAGCATGCAACAAGTGTATCAGACAACGCTGGTGAGTTCATAGTTTTACGAAAACGTTAATTGCCAAGTGTTTAGTTCAGTTTATTGATAATGTTGATAAAAACTCGAGTACTGTACAAGATGGCTTCCAGATTGTTTTGCCCGTCCCCAATGCCCCCTATCTAAACATTGGTCATGATTAAGGTCATTAGTTCACGCCCGTCCTCTCAGGTACGGTGTGAGGTTGCCAAGCCTAATAGCGCTATCAACTAATACCCCGTTACCTCTCAGGTAACTATTCGGTAGAAGATGGGACTTAAGGTGATAGGAAATGAGTGTATTATCCAACATCCCAGTTTTTACCCAGAAAGACTTTTTCCTCTCAGGAATACCCATTTGATTATCCCACCCACCGGGATGCATGCTCAAGAGAAGTGAACTCACCTTAGATTTGCCCGGTTTGTTAAGTTACCCGTCCAAGTTGGTCAACCCAAACCCTACCGTGATTACCAATCAAAATCAGTTTCATAATCAATCAAGACACGTATTTTACACAGTTTGCATTCATCACAAGATCACTGTATATCGCATAGCAAGTACTTAATTCTCATGTAAGTCCACATTCCATGTGCAAGTCTCATAATAACATTTAACAGATGAATTGGCTACTCACACTGGTCAAGTCAAGATCCTTATTTCTAGTTAACATTGTTACCATGCAACAAATAGAATTTCACAAACACAAGTATCCAATATCATAAACATTATAACTGTTTCACGGTTCTGACCATTTGCCTTTACGGTGAAGAATCCTTTTAGCGAAGGTCTATTCTTCGCCGAGAATGATAACGACGAAGAATCTAAGTAGTTCGTCAAACACCAGTCGACGAAGGACTATATTCTTCGTGAGAATGGATGCGACGAAGTTCCCAGTGGTTCGTCAAACACCAGTCGATGAAGGACTAGATTCTTCGTCGACCTGGGTTCTTCGTGGGACATCCTTCGCCGCTGCACTTCGTCAGATGGTTAGGGTTTCCTACAATCCTAATCATGGCAGTTTCATTCGCTATTACACTAATAACCATCATTCGCATAGATTAGCATGAACACATTTAACATTCACACATACATAAATCAATTCAGCGTACTACATAAGAAATCATCGCACATCATAACAATTCGTATTTCACACAATATTCCAACTCATCAACAGTTATTATCCTTCAGAATTCATGTTTTAATGCTAACTTCATAACTCACAGTTTATTAACACATAAATCCTAACAACCCTATTTCATACAATCACAAAACCATTGTTCCAATTATCAAACAAGACTTTCAGATTCATCAAGGATAAACAATTCATCAAGATCCTTATTATTAACCACATCAATCGTTTAACAGTTTGTATGCGTACACATGATTAATCATAAGCAACGATAAGTGTACTAACCGAGGAGTTGTGTGTGTGCGTCTAGGTGTTTGAACCGAGAGAGAGAGAGCTTGAAGAGAGGATTGCCGTCGCACAGTAAAGAGAGAGAGAGAGAGCCTTAGGGTTTTGTGTGATTTGCGGTTACATTGTACAAGAAGTTATACAAGGAGTTTACAATCTGGGCCTCGAATAACCTGGGCCGAGGGCCCTTTTGGCGAACAACTCCCTCGACGAAGAGCCTTCTTCATCGTGGAGTATTTTTGGCGAAGAACTCTTTCGGCAAAGGACCCCTTGAAGAAGAACCATACTTCGTCAAGGGTGTTAACGATGAAGAGCCCTCCTTCGTCGAGGGGTGATTGTGCGAAGAACTATTCTTCGTCGGTATGGGTTGTGATGAAGAACTCTCCTTCGTCGAAGATTTGTTGTGACGAAGAACCCTTGTTCTTCGTCAAGTGTGTTTCTCAATCAGAGTCAAACATAAGTATGTTATTGTTAGGGGAGGATTTTTACATCCTAAGGATCACAGATCCTCAAATGCTACTAGGATCATGGATCCTCAATTCTGTTTGAATTAAGGATCCTCAGTAGGTGTTGCAGGATCAGGATTCAAGATCCTTATTGTTATCCTTATACTAACAATTGTCTACCTTGTGCGTAAACTTGTTTTGCAGGAACAAAGGCATGGACCAAGTTTCACCGAAATTCTTGGAGCATATTCCCTTAATATTCCGCACGTGTTTGACCATTATGGACATTATGGAGATTGTGGGGAACTTGCACGAATTGCGGATAGTTAGTTAAACTGGTTATTTCTAATTTAAAATGGGGATAACAAGCTTGAGTAGGACACTTAGCTAATTTTAGCAAACACACACACTCTCGCAACAGCTCTCAAACAGCTCTCGAACATTACTTGGCGATTTCATACATTTTTGCACATTGCACACTAGTGATCCTTGTAACAAGCTTGTTATCATCCCGAGTTGTAAATTTCTTTTGATTAATCTTAGTTGGTGATCGGTAGTTTCCATCACCCAAGGTTTTTTATGCCGGAGATCAACTCTTGATCAAGGGCTTTTTCCTCGTATAAATCCTTGTGTTACTTGTTCATTACATTTCTGAATTATCCTTAACATTGTTCATTGATTCAAGCATCACACCTCACAACAAAAGATTTGGTTGCATTATCCTTGCTTGATTTTTGACCAAAACAGTTTGGCACCCACCGTGGGGCAATTGGTGCTTCGTTCTTGAGAAATTCTTGTTTTTGTGATCATTTCGGTTCATTACAACCAAGCAGATGGCTTCTTCAGTAAAGAGCACTTCCAGTTCAATGTCGGCAATGAGTTCTTCACAGGGCGTTCCTCCTTTGCCTCCACCACCTTTTGGATCCCAGAAGAATGCTGAAAATGCTGCGAAGAGACAAACCCCCATTTTTCCAAAACCACCAACTTCTTCTGTTTCCTCTAATCCTACTACTTATGATCTTTTTACTCTGATTTTGCAGATGAGGGATCACATACAAGAGCAGGACAAAACCAACGAAAGGATCTTCCGGGAGATCGGTGACATCATGAAACAGAAGAGATCAAGGGAGGATCACTCTCCTCTTATACCAAGGTCACTGGATTTCGACACTCCAGCTATAACTGCCCAGCAATCTGCAGCCTTAGACATCCAGTACCAAACTGAACCATCGTGAAGGCGTTATGGAGCAACAACTATAAGTCAGGCGTTTGGCTCTCACTTCCAGCCTCAAGGATCCTGTTTTCAGCCATCGGGATCCTCTTTTCAGCATCAGGGATCCTTCGTCAGCTCAGGAGGATATTTGGGAATGCACACAGTCCAAGGATCCTCTCAGGTTCAAGGATCCTCAAGAGTCCAAGGATCCTCCATGGTTCAAGGATCCTCTCAGGTTCAAGGATCCTCATTTCAGGTCCAAGGATCCTCTCAGCCTCAGGGATCCTCTCAGGTTCAAGGATCCAACATCTTTCAGGATCAAGGATTCTTGAGAAGTATGCAGCCTCCAAGTTCGGATGTTCATCAAGGAGACTTCATACCAATGCAGACCATTGCTTCCTCTGGTCCTTCAATCATACCAGAATCCCGATTCACATCTGCAATTCCAAACTTGAATCCCATGGGAGGTAACACTTTTAATAATTCTTATAACACTAACCATGGCTCTATGCAGGATACAGGTATTAATCAAGCTATGGCTAGGGAGTTACAGAGGCTTAAGGATATGATATCTAGCGTTCCAGGGGTGGTTAAGCCCATTCCTGAAATTGCATATGGGAGTCATAGGATATCTCGTTTTGCACCACCTATTTGTGATGCTAAGATACCCAAAAGGTTTCAAATACCAACTATGAAGCTGTATGATGGTTCAACGGATCCAGAAGAACATGTAGCTCAATATAGAGAAAGGATGGAGATCAACCCCATCCCAGAGAGGTTAAAAGAAGCATGTCTATGCAAGGGTTTCGGATCCACACTTACAGGATCTGCTCTTAAATGGCTGCTAAGTCTTCCCCCTTACTCTATTACTTCATTTGCTAATCTAGTTAACCTGTTTAATAGTCAATTCTCATGTAGCAGAAAATTTGAACGATTAACTAGTGATTTATATAGGGTAACACAAGGTCAAAATGAGTCACTTAGAGATTACATCACTAAGTTTAGTAAAGAATCCTTATATATCCCTAATCTGGATATAGCCACGGCTGTGGAAGCCTTTAAAATGGGTTTGCTTAGGGATTCATTATTCTATGATGATCTTGTTATGACCCCATGCAGGAATCTTGATGAAGTAAGAACCAGGACCCTTAGGTTCATCCGTCTAGAGGATGACAAAAGGATCCAGGAGAGATTGGCAGGATCCTCAAAACAGGAAAAGCAAGGATCCTACTTCAAGAATAACAAGTTTAAATCCTACAACAAGTTTGACAACCAGAACGTGCATGCAGTAGAGCAGGAAGAGGATGATGAGGATTATCCTCCCATTTCTGAATACTGTTTTTCTGTTGATAACAATGAACTAATTCTTGCAATGCAGAATCTAGGTGAGAAAGCAAGATGGCCAAGGAAAAGTGATAAACCAGCCACAACAAAGGATAAGTCCAAGTGGTGTGCATATCATGAGGATTTCGGACATCTCACTGAAGAGTGTATTGCACTTAGAAAAGAAATTGGTTACTTGTTAAGCAAGGGGCACTTGAAGGAGCTTTTGGGATGAAAGAAGTCAAGGATCCAGGATCCTGAAAGGATCCCGGAAAAGGCTCCTGCTCCTCCAGCAGACGCACAAGTTATAAACTTCATATCCGGTGGATCAGACATTTGTGGTACTTCCTTTTCAGCAGCCAAAAGACATGCCAAGGAAACCAAGATGGATAATGGAGACAGACCCATCCAGACCTCCACTGTCACACAGGATAAAATTATAACTTTTGACGAGGATGATCGTATTGATGTGCAGGATCCTCATCATGATGGTCTTGTTATTACTCTGTTTATTTCTAACCATTTTGTTCGTAGGATCCTGATAGATGGAGGAAGCTCAGTAAACATCATCCAGCTTAATGTCCTCAAGAAGACGAACATCCCTGAATCAGGCATTGTCCCAAGATCCTCAGTACTAGTGGGATTCAGCGGAGAGACCAAAAATACATTGGGGGACATCAAACTCCCCATCTATATTGAAGGACTCCATTCTTATCAAAAAAATTTGTGTTATAGATTGCTTATCTTGTTGTAATGTTATCCTTCGCAGGCCATGGATACATGACATGAAGGCAGTCCCATCTACCTATCATCAATGTGTAAAGCTTCCTAGTCCGTGGGGAGTGGTGAAAATTGAGAGTGATCAACATGAAGCTAAGAATTGCTACACGTCATCAATGAAGCCAGCCTCAAGACCAAGGGAGCAATAGCAACTAAAGTATCCTCCAAGAGATGTCTTGGAGGCAAGAGAACAGGATGTGAAAGAAATCCTTATGGATCCCCATGATCCTAAATCCATTGTCTTCATAGGATCAGGGATCCTCAGCAACATTGAACATGATCTAATATCCTTCCTTAAGAGGAGGAAAACCACCTTTTCCTGGAAGCATGAGGATATGACAGGTATATCTAAGGATATAATTACTTATAAGCTTGGCATTGACAGGTCATTCAAGCCTATACATCAGAAGAGGAGGAAGTTTGCACCTGAAAGGAATGCTATTATCCAGGAAGAGGTAGATAAACTACTTCGGGCAAGTATGATAAGAGAGGTTAAGTATCCAAGGTGGTTAGCCAATGTGGTTGTTGTACAAAAGAAAAATGGAAAGTGGAGGGTATGTGTCGATTTTACTGATTTAAACAAGGCATGTCCCAAGGATCCTTTCCCATTACCCCACATTGACTCCATGGTGGATGCTACCGCGGGTCATGAGTTGTTGACTTTTATGGATGCTTCATCTGGATTTCAACAAATTCAGATGGAACCATCTGACCAAGAGGATACAGCCTTTATGACCCCAACTGGTATATATTGTTATATTGCTATGCCATTTGGACTAAGGAATTAATGTGCTACTTATCAAAGTGTCACACCCCGAATTTCCACGTGTCACCGGTGGGCCCGGTGGGGAGTATCGTGACGTGGTTGGCAACATAATAGTCAAACAACACAATTATATAAATGCACAGCGGAAGCAAAAGATAATATATTACAATCCGAATATAAAGTAATATCCAGTATTACAACGGAAAGTAAAGGATCCACAGGCGGATCTTAAAACATATCATTTGTTCAACAGACTTTAGACGCCTAGGACTTTCAAGATTTCCTTATTAGCACCCTGAGCTTCCAGCCAATTATGTTCAGTACCTGTCACTTAACCTTTTTGGAAAATACGTCAGTTTTCACTGGTAAATACACTCAACCGACTCATTTTGGAAAAATGATTGAAAATTGGTTTGGATGCACTTGGCACAAAATATATTGACACTTTGATTAAAATGCACAGAGGCAAAATTAATCTTTTATACTTGGAACAATTATATTTATAACCTTGTATACAGATTTACATGTTCGTTGTACGTTCAGGGCCCGATGTAGAAACCGAGTCAAGATTAACAGACACGCCACAAGTATAGGCCCACAAGAGAGTGAGATACCGTTATTACTTAGTAACTGTCAGGTGTATGCCTACACCCCGTACCTAAGACGTGGCCATTTTATAATACAATGATGTCAGGGATATCCGGGACATGGTCATTAACCCCTAAAGGTCTTTATTTCAAACAATACAGATTAAACCGGGTTACCTCAATAATTTAACCTTCATTAAGATTAAATATTCAATACCCAACCAAGCGGTATCATTATACCGTATTCCAAGCCCGTATAGGGAAAATAAGTTAAGAGTATTTACCTGAGCTAGCTCCTGTCCTTAATAGCAAGAATTAATAACTCAGCCGTATTCACTTAAGTATGCGTAGGTACAATTTACCGGAAGGCTCTAGTCTGGAATGATGGTATAAATAACCAATTAGAATGCTAACGGGTCTTTAATTAAGCCTAAGCTTAGACCGATTAGTCTTAAGGAAATATACGGTTCAAACGCATGATTAAGCGAAGACCGGAATAGAATGTGTTTTAGACCCGACAAGTTTGAATACTTGTCTAATATGGGTATTTGATACACACTCTGAATTTTGAGATAAAACGATAAGGTTTGACCCGTTTCGGCTAACTTATATAAACTAGTTATATAAACCGATCCGAACGCGAATAACGCGTAACGGGTAACCGAATAGGTCGCGAACAGGTTTCCTAGGTTAATATGCTTAAATTATGTTGTGATATCATAATGATACCTTCCATAATGCCCAAAACGAGTTAAATCCTTAATTATGCCCCGTAGGGGTATTTTGGTCATTTTAACGATTATAAAAGGGATTTAACGTAACCCTGATGTTCGGGACTGAAGTAATCAGTAAACAACTTATTTTTAACAGATTATATTAGTTGATAATAATCTGTATGTCTCAAAATAGTTTTAAGCCTAAACTACGCGTATAATACACGTATAAACCCGTTTTAAGCGATGTACGATTAAAAATACGATTCTGGGTTTTCTGATCAGTTAAACAGGCTCAAAACACTATATTTATTATTTAAAATCAGTAGCAATTGGATTCGCATCAAAATTCCTTGTAGAAATCATTTTATGACCGAAAAGGGTAAATTCGGTATTAACCGAATTAAGGCGATAAGCCCAGCTTAAGATCAGTTTAAAAATAATTAAAAATCTTCAAAAATCCCAAAATATTATTTAACATCAGTGAGTAAAAGGTTTGGTGCCGAAAATCGGGTTTAGATAGGCTATGCGCTAATCGCGCCGTTTAATTAATAAAAAGTTTATTATTTACGCTAATGCGCATATCTCCTAATCTAGACCTCCGATTGACGTGAAAATTTACGTACATGTTTAATAATCAGTAACTAAGATTATTGTACTTCCACATTTTCAAAATTCTCGTTGTATGGTCATAAGGGCATTAGGGTCCATTTTAAGCATTTAACCGAAACGCGCGAACGAATTGGATAATCAACGAAAGTAGTACAGAGGCTTATACTATCATGTAACCCAACCCTAATGAAGCACTAAGGCATTTCCAAATCAAACTAAAACGGGTCAGAACCGAAGTCAATGCAAAAGTCAAAGTTTCGCGTCTTTCGGCTCCGAACCGGGTTTAAACAGAAATTTGTCGAGTCGGACAAGTATAGACAAGTTTTTTTTATACTTATTATCATGTTATATTAAGGTTAAAACAGGTTACACACCTTTCGGATCATTAATTGTGCATTAAATCGCATTTTGTATTTCTGTTGACTTTTTCGGTCAACGTTTGACCCGACAAACGACCTAGTTAGGTCTGGAATTGGTACTTGCCCTTATAAGGGTTTAATACCCATATAATTACCTATCTAACGGTACTTTTAATTTGACATACGACTGAGCTATCGTTACTTAATCACGAAGTCAACCGTAATTTACGATATATTGACTTTTAAGCTAATTACTAAGCTAGAATTAATTTAGAAGGGATTAGCAACTTACAAAGTGATTAATGGTTGCTTAGGGAGGCCTTTGATCAGCTTGGATGTTCCACAAATGAGCAGAAGTGAAATGAGAATGGAATGATCAAAGAGTTGCAACTTAGGTGGGTTTTATAGTGTTCTTGGCACCATGAATTGATGACAACAAAGTCTATGATCAACCACAATCATTCAACACTTGTTACTAGAGCCTAGGGAAGTCTAAGGGTCCTTCACATGCAAGAAAAACCGGCCAAGGGGGTCACAATTGCATTAAACAGGCTGCTGCCTGTTTTTCAGGTTCTGCAGACCGGATGCGGCCCGCATTGAAATTAAGCAGAACTAAAGCGGGCCGCTTTAGACCTATTTTTCTTGTTTTTGATTTTCTTTTATTTCCAACTTGACCTCTGGCTTCCCGAAGGGGCAACTAGGGTTATTTCTTGCATTTTGACCCCCTTATGTTCACCCACAAGGGCCTTAGAACTTATACCCACTTTTCCAAGTCCCTGAACACTTCCGGTTAACCCGAAAGGCCTTAATTTCCAATGATTGCACTTTAACCCCTTGCACACGGATTTGATCACAACTTTCTCATACGACTACTAAACTTTACCAAATTTATATCGTGCATTCCAGTGAGCATAATTAATATTCACAAAGCTTCGGGTTCGTCAAAAGGTCACTCAGAGGTATATCTTTAAACATGTTGACACATTTAACCCCTGTCGTTTGTATTTACTCACTTTTCGCTCCGTATGATCCATGATTTATTCGTTTGAAGGTATGAGCATCTAGTAGGGTTAATATACAATATAATTATTTACCGTTGACACTTAGAATACGTATATTCCCATACTTTCCACGTTTGTCAACTTTAGTCCTTTTATAATATTTCTTTCACACGTTTAGCCTTTATGACACGTGTCAACATATTACAGGACGTGAATTTCTGAGGTGTTACACAAAGGCTAGTCAATATGATGTTCAAAGAACAAATTGGACACACTATGGAAGTCTATATAGATGACATGGTGGTTAAGTCCAAGAAAGCTAAGGATCACCTTAGAGACCTGGAGGAAGCATTCAATATCCTTGATAAATTTAATATGAAACTAAATCCTTCCAAGTGTCACTTTAGTGTTAAAGCAGGTAAATTCCTAGGATATATGGTTACAAAAAGAGGCATTGAAGCAAGTCCAGAGCAAATTAAGGCTATTGTAAATATCAAATCTCCTGCCAATGCCAAGGATGTGCAAAGATTGACAGGAAGGATCGCAACCATGAACAGGTTCATATCCAAATCCTCAGAAAAATGCAAGGAATTCTATGACATTTTGAGGAAGAACAAGAACTTTGAGTGGACTGAAAAGCATGAAAATGCTCTCGAAGTTCTTAAGGATTACCTATCCTCAGCCCCTGCCTTGATGAAACCAGAAAAAGGAGATATATTATCCTTGTATTTGGATGTATCCTCTAAAGCAGTAAGTGCGGTCCTTGTTAAGGATCACGAAGGTACACAACATCTTGTTTATTATGTAAGTAAGAGTTTGCTTGATGCTGAATCCAGGTATTCACATTTAGAAAAACTTATTCTTGCACTAATTATGGCATCTACTAAATTAAGACATTATTTTGAAACTCATGCCATTATTGTTAAGACTAATTTTCCAATTAAGAATGTTCTCAGGAAACATGAAATGTCAGGAAGGATGGCTAAGTGGGCAGTGAAGTTTAGTGCTTATGATATAAAATATGAACCAAGGACTGCCATTAAATCCCAAGCCTTAGCTGACTTTGTGGCAGATTTCAGTAGTGACTTGCAAAAGGAAGCTGAGTTAGAGGTCCAACAGCTGGAAGACACTAAGGATCCTTGGATAATCTTCACTGATGGAGCCTCCAATGTCAAAGGAACAGGACTTGTAATACTACTAAAATCGCCACAGGTGTGACAACCCTCACTAAACCAGGTATCCGTACGACTTAATTAATAATTAATTACTGCTTAATTACGGTTCTTGCTTGAACTTGTGAATAAACTGCTACTTGAATACTGATACATGTACCTACTTGCATCATACTTTACTTGCTGTCACTCCATGTTTTGCTTACAACACTTTTGTGACAACCTTGATGCACCAAAAGCACAGTAGCACAATGAACGGATAACCTATTAAACGTGCTGTCATAACTAGCACCAGGCAGGTACTGCCTCTAAGGCCTGTAAGATCCTGAGATAGTTTGCGACACTAGTGGTGAGTGTAGGGATACAAGGGTTGTAGAACTGCGTCTCTAGGAATAAGTTACAATGACTGGATGTGCCTAAAACGTGCTCTAAGCACAAAAATTCAGCACCTTAATTAAAATTCAACATTTTGCTAACTAATAAAGTGCCAAGACATGAGAAAAATATTACCAGACACTTTCCAAAGTGTCAGGAATAAGTTGTGTCACTAAAAATAATAATAACGACACTTTAAAGCTTTGTTAAGCACTTTAACGGATCTCTATCCAACCGAACAACCGGACTATACCCGGAACATGAAAATATTGTTAATAACATTACTTATCTTTTCTGAGCCAGTTAGGGTCCCTGAATACCCTAACACCCACTGTAAAGCACAACACATTAGTAACCGAGTTAATCACTTAACTAACTAGATTAACCTAACTTTACACCTACTATTTTGGTTGGATTTGAACTAGCTACCCCCCCCCCCTTAACCAAACCGTCCCCAAGAGGGGGGACACCCTTTGTACCCTTATGATTATTTTAATCCTCTTGTTTAATATCTAAGTAGCATAAAATCCAATGGTTAATGCTCATGAAAATTGTCTATAAGTTCTAGTCTTAACACAACATAACATTTCCATCTCACAACTCAACTTCACAACTCTCTCTCCCTCTCTAATAACTCTCGGCCGGACACCCCTATCCATCCATCAATTTTTCGAGCTTTGATCTTGCCATTCCAAGTATCTACAAGGGTTAAGGATCACATACGAGGAGGCTTGGTGCATTCGGAACTCAAAGGACCTCTACTCGTTGCTTTTATCCACTCTTCTTGCGTCTAGATTCTTCCCTAGCCTCGAGCTAGTAGTAAGTTGCTTGAATCACCCTCTCGAACTATTTTAAGATGGTTAAAATGTTATGTAACGGTTAAAAGTCATGAACATACAAGTTGAAGCTTAAAAGTCTACTAAAAATGCTAAAAGTAATGGTTAAAAGCTTGAATGTTGTGTAAATCTTGTAGTATTTGATTTGTGTAGTTATTTGGACCCGATCTATGTTGTGGTAGCTCGGATCACCGTTTAACCCGGGTTGGTCATGATCATGGATCATGACATAAGGTTGTTTTGGAAGTAACAAGGGTTAAAGGATGAACTCTACCACACACGAATCATGAACTTGTGTAAAAGCGATTTAGCTTGTGAAATAGTGTTTAAAACTAGTAGATCTACGGATCTACAAGCGGTATTTTCAAAGGACCGAGTGTCAAGAGAAAACATACTTTTAAAGACGGATCTTTCATAAACAAGAATGATTTTAGCAAACACACAAGTGTGTAAATATTTGTGTAACACTAAGTTTCGACAAAGAACTATTTTTGTAAATGTTAACAAGAAGTTGTAAAGATAGAATTTCGTTAAAAACGAGACTTTTACGAAACCGGATGGATTTATATAAAGATACACTAAAAGTAAGGAGCTTTACTACATATTTTTGGGAAAACTACAAGTTCATGTAATTCTTGCGATTTACATATATATTGACTAGTTGATGCCTTGAGCATTGTTTTGATTGAATGAGAAAATTGTTGGTTTGATTTATAAAAGAAAATGATACGCTTAAAAGCGTGGCCACCTCCAGTTACAGGGGAAACTCTGGCGAAATTTTTCCAAAAACCTAACACTTAGAAATGTTTTCACTATAAGTGTTAGAAATACTTTTCGACTTGTTTTCAAATTATAGATTTCGCCACGACTTTATTTACAAAACATCGGAGGTGGGATTTCACAAAATAAAACTTGGTAAATATATATTTAGTATATATTTTTCATAAAGTCACTTGATATGTGTTTATGATTATTTTGTGAAAATACTAGTATTATTTTTAGGGTAAAAATAAAACTTGGTAAATATATATTTAGTATATATTTTTCATAAAGTCACTTGATATGTGTTTATGATTATTTTGTGAAAATACTAGTATTATTTTTAGGGTAAAAATAATACTATCGAATGTTAGCGGATCCAAAATAATACGAACGCCTCTACGATAAGTATATAAGTTACACCGGTAATTATTATTACCACTCGATCATTAAAATGTAACTTACGTATTTTAAGAAAATATTTATGAAAGCGTATTATTGTCAAGGTATTATTTTGGGAAAATTTATGTAATAGAAAATATAATATTTTTGAGAAGAATATCTATATTTTGGAGTTAGAAATAAAATATATTTTAAGTGAGACTTAATAATATATTTCGAAATTATACGAACACACATGTATTAAATCCCCCATCCTTGGGAAGGAAAATAATTACCAAGTATACAGAATATATGTCACACCCCGACCACGTAGAACATACAAAACGTGGCGGAAACGTCGGGGAGTGTTGTAACAGAATTAATTGTTTCAAATCCATGGCAATTGAAGTTTCGTTTTATTGATTAAAAGTGTTACAATGTCTTAACAAACAAGGAAATACAACATAATTAACTAATCTTGCATCTTTTATTGTCACTAAAGCCCAAGTCTGCCTATGTGTATCTTGATCATCTTATGCAACAGCTCCTGAAAAACACATGTGAAAATAGGTACGTCAGCATAAAAATGCCTGTGAGATACATAGGTTTTGTGAAAATAGGTTCCATGACTTATTTTTGAGAAAATGTTTAGTCATGAACCTTGTAATTTGCTTTGTTTTGTAAATCATTTGAAAAACAATGAGTTCAGATGATATGTATAAATAAGTGAATAATGCATGGTTAAATGAATAACCAAGTAAAATGAGTTTGTAAAAGATAAGTTGTTTGTAAAACAATGTCTTGTGAAAAGTATGTTATTTGTATAAAATGTTCTATGTCTCAAACTGAAATGATTCAAATAACGCTACAATATGTAATACCATACAAACACTTATATATAGGAAGTACCAGCGACGTATCCACCATGCTTGTATCATATTACACACGCATCGTTACTTAATCATTTAATCAAACCAAACCACCAAAGTAATGTTTAACAATAGTAGAAATGTTTATGTATGGTCAAATACGGTTCACACGGTTCGCAGATACAAACGGTTCACAGATACAAACGGTTCACAGATATAAACGGTTCACATATACAAACGGTTCACAGATATAAACGGTTCACAGATATAAACGGTTCACAGATACAAACGGTTCACAGATACAAACGGTTCACAGATATCAACGGATCACAGATACAAACGGTTCACAGATATCAACGGATCACAGATACAAACGGTTCACAGATATAAACGGTTCACAGGTACAAACGGTTCACAGATATCAACGGATCACAGAGTTAAATGATTACAACGGTTCACATAGTCAAATGTTTACAACGGTTCAATATGTAGTATAATGTGTTCATATGCTGGATAAGCATATGCAACAGAAAAGCAATGTAAAACAATGTACTAAGTATGCACATAATGGACATACATAGCATAAAATGTATTGAAATCATGTACTATAATGTACTAACGAACATAGCAGGTATATGATGTGAAAACGGGGAAAGCATGAATGTAACAAGTAGGCACATGTGTTCCACGCCAAAACAGTTTGGAAAACAGTAAAAGAGGGGTCTATGTACTCACTTGAGATTGCTCAGTAGTCCTTGAGTAACAACTAAACAATGCTAGAGATCGCGGATATCAAACGGCACCTAGTATAGGTAACTATGTTAATAAACCGGACCTAGATCGGAAGATTGGGTAGCATTAGGGTTTGTAAACCAAACGAGTGTAGAGACTCGTGTCATTTGGTTTAACAAAGCCTACATACTAAATGAAACTTAACCTGAGTGTTTTCGACCCATTACGACCCGTTTAGGTAGCTTATGCTACTTTAACGCGTCGTTCGCGTGAAACGCGTTCGGACCGCCTAACTAGTCCTATGACAAGTGTTATATGCCTAAACATGTTACATAATCAGTTATGTGACAAAAGTTTAGGTTACATATGCTTAATTACCAATTATACATGAAAAGGGTATTCTGGTAATTTACCTAAGGCATATAAACTACCTATCATACAACTACTTAAACGATGTGACCATAGGGTATAACCTCGGAAGGTTATTCCCTACCTACTATGGTCACCTAATGTATTTGGTCGGATCCTAATGATCGACCAAACTGGGTCGGGTTCGAAGGTATAGGCGATTTATCAGATCGCCTACCCTACGACCCTAGACAACGTGGTAATCAGTGGGCATAGTCCCAAGGGACTATGACCAACGTGATTACACTCACGTTGCGAAGTTCAAACGAACTTCGCATTGACCATTACTGGTCAACGCTGAAAGTCAAACAAAGTTTGACTTTCGGACTCGAAAAGCAATAAAATAAGGAAAAGAACGAAAGAATACTTACGAAGGGTCCCCGAATGCTAATCCCGATCCAAGAACTCAGGTATGAAACAATGGTTTCAACTTAGAGCTCTCAAAATCAGAATTCTAGTGGGTTTTGATGTTGTGTGGGTTGGGTATTTATAGGAATACCCGAACCGTTAGGATCGTTTGTCGAAAATCGTGCCTTAATCATGTCCGTACAAGTGTCGGAATGTTATGGTGCCTAAATTGCCACTAACCATAGGGAATCAACACTTGGCAAGGGATTTGGGAGTGGATAACAACTGTAAACAGCTGTCGATACATCGAATCCGGTCCCGAAAATGCGAAAAATGAGTTTTCTGTATGTTTCTGCCCCAGACTAGGCAGTCGCGTACCGCGACGGTGAGGGCCTAGGCAGTCGCGCTACGCCACTGACCCCCAGTTTCAGAAAAGTTTCAAAATTGGCAGCAATGGTCCCTGCACGCGTTTAAGGCCTTTTTCGATGCGTTTGAACCCCGTTAACCTCATTTCAAGGCTCTAAAATGAAGTTAAAGTATAGGGAACTCAAAACATACTCAAAAATATGCCGGATGATGGTTCGTTTGGTCGTACGAACGCGATGTTCGCTTAATTACGACGGAATGCGCATAAGCGCGAAAAACGATCCAAATGACGCGACGAATGGATTTTTCTTATGGCGAACACTAAAATAAAATATAGTCATGCTTACATAAATTTTTGGATGTCCAGATGTATTCAGAACGTAAGTTATGCGCGAAAATGCAAACTTGTGCACTTTTTGACACTTTTAGTCCCTGAATGACCCAAAAGTTTATTTTAGCATACCGAACCCCTCAAAGCCTATTTCTAAGCTATGTAAAGGATATTTATGGTATGTTTAACTTATGGTCATGTTCCGGAAGGTCTGTTACAGTTCAAATTGGCATACTTTCGCAGTTTGTCAAATTTAGTCCCCTGTAAGCGATTAAACTTTGATTTCACCACACCAAACCTTCCAAAACTTATATCTAAGTTATGTATAGGTTATTTAAGGTATGTTAAGCCTATTTCATTATTCCGGAGTGTTCGTTGCATTAAACTGGTTATATTTACGCATTAGTGCGCGTATAACCTTCCAGAAAGCGATTTAGAGCTTGAAATCGAACAAGAGTCGATATGTGCAAAAGATACACATATTTATACAAGTCCAAAGTATGAAATACATTATTTCATTGGTTTGGCATTTGTTTGATGGTTGAAATGACACAGGTGTTACAGTCTCCCCTACTTTAGGAAATTTCGTCCCGAAATTAATTCGTAGGAGTCTATTTGTGACTTTGTGTCAGATAACCACCAGAGATATGTGAAGCATAATCCTGTCATTTCCTTAACGGACATTCTTCAGAATGAAAATGAACAACCGGAGTCATTTTCCTCAACGAGTATTATTCAGAAGCGGAAATGAAGGAATAAACAAACGGGGATTCATTTCCTTAACGGAAAATCTTCAGAAACGAAAATGATCAAACGGAGTCATTTTCAACGGTTTGTTCCCTCAGAAATGGAAATGAAAATGATAGACAAACGGATATTCATTTCCTCAACGGACAAATCTTCAGAAACGAAAATGAACAAACGGAGTCATTTTCAACGGGTGCTTCCTCAGAAATGGAATTGAAAATGAATAGACAAATGGATATTCATTTCCTCAACGGACAAATCTTCAGAAACGAAAATGAACAAACGGAGTCGTTTTCAACGGTTGCTTCCTCAGGTTCGGAAATGAAGGATTTAACAACGGATACTCATTTCCTCAACGGATAATCTTCAGAAACGAAAATGAACTAACGGAGTCATTTTCAACGGTTGCTTCCTCAGGTTCGGAAATGAAGGATTTAACAACGGATACTCATTTCCTCAACGGATAATCTTCAGAAACGAAAATGAACTAACAGAGTCATTTTCAACGGTTGCTTCCTCAGGTTCGGAAATGAAGGATTTAACAACGGATACTCATTTCCTCAACGGATAATCTTCAGAAACGAAAATGAACTAACGGAGTCATTTTCAACGGTTGCTTCCTCAGGTTCGGAAATGAAAGATGATAGACAAACAGATATTCATTTCCTCAACGGATAATCTTCAGAAACGAAAATGAACTAACGGAGTCATTTTCAACGGTTGTTTCCTCAGGTTCGGAAATGAAGGATTAAACAACGGGTATTCATTTCCTCAACGGATAATCTTCAGAAACGAAAATGAACTAACGGAGTCATTTTCAACGGTTGTTTCCTCAGGTTCGGAAATGAAGGAATAAATAAACGGATATTCATTTCCCTCGACGGATACTCTTCAGAACGAAAATGCACAAACGGAGTCATTTTCCTCAA
Source organism: Helianthus tuberosus (assembly GCA_030545235.1). NCBI lineage: Eukaryota > Viridiplantae > Streptophyta > Magnoliopsida > Asterales > Asteraceae > Helianthus > Helianthus tuberosus. The sequence continues at coordinate 6,556 of JARYGA010004643.1, read as the reverse complement.
CGGTTATTCTTCAGAATTGGGAATGAAGGATAAACGGATATTCATTTCCCTTGACGGATACTCTTCAGAACGAAAATGCACAAACGGAGTCATTTTCCTCAACGGGTATTCTTCAGAATTGGAAATGAAGGATAAACGGATATTCATTTCCTCAACGGATATTCTTCAGAAGTGAAAAATGAATAGCTAGTTCATTTTTCCTCAACGGATACTTCATCAGAATTGGAAATGAATAGGGTTAACTTCTAGGTACATGACAAAGCTCGCTGTGGTTTCTGTGCACTAAATTCCATAATTATGTATGCATCCATAATTACGCAATTCCTTGCATAGTCCGCACAGTTTGTCTTGTAATGTTCATAAGCACATAATCACATAGTTGTTTAATTGTTATTCTCTTGTTATTGATTGCTATTAACTTGGCACCTCGTACTTCGTTTCTCTTGGAAGAAACGGGTATTTAGGATTTTCGTGAAAAACGCAGGAGATCATACAACGGAAGAAATTTGGGAGTAGTCTGTTCTTCAAGGAATGCGGTTCCTTGATTGTCGGTATTGTAGGGGATATGTTGTTTATTCATACAATCACATAAATACATTGCAATGTAAAAGATTTATTTATAAACAACGATAACAACTGTTTCTTGGATCTTGACAACAAAAGAAAATAATACATAAGACGTGATTATTTCTAAACGATGTTGTCTTCTGGTTGATCATATGCTCATCCCTGCGCTGGATTTGCATTAGCAAGCCTTGGGCAATTCCTACGAAAATGGCCCATCTCACCACAGTTGTAGCAAGACCCCTGTGGAAAACGAGCTTGAGCAGGATTGTTGCCAGCTTGATTTGGTGCAGCTGCGGTTGGGCAAACCCTAGCTGTATGACCTATAAGTCCGCAAACTTGGCATGTGCGGCACTTCACCCCAGCATGATGATGTAGGCCACATTGGTTGCACAAGGGTGCAGTTCCGTTGTAGGGTTTCCTGGCAGGGGGTTGAGCTGGTTGGTTGGGGACGGCTTGATCATTGTGAGCGACCACAGCGTAGTTCTGAGAAGCCTTTCGCTTCTTTGACCTCTTAGGGGATCCAGTCTGTTCATCCATGATCTTTGATTCCACGATTGGTTTCGATTCCTCGACCGGCTTCTTGTCACCTTTTCGGAAAAGTTTACCTTTCCTGATCTTTGATTCAGTCAAGGTTGCAGATAGCTCAATGGCCTGTCTAACTGTAGTAGGGTTGCTACCAGTCAAAATGTCTTGTATTGAATCAGGGAGGCCATCAATGTACTTTTCGATTGCCTTATCCAAAGGCGTGACCATGTTTGGGCATAACAGACTTAACTCTTCGTAACGGTCCGTGTAGGCTCGGTGCTCACCGCTGTCTTGCTCAAGATTGTCGAATTCCCTTTCCAAAGCCCTGATCTCGTGTCGAGGACAGAATTCCTTCATCATAAGGGCCCTAAGTTCAGCCCATGTCTGTGCTAGAGCAACTTCTGCACCACGATCCCTCATAACCCCGTTCCACCACGTAAGGGCTCTATTCTGGAACACACTCGAAGCAAACTCGACCTTGCGATTGTCAGGACACTGCACGTGGCGGAAGTTATTCTCGATGCTCTCGAACCATTGAAGAAGCCCAGTCGCTCCCTCAGAACCACTAAACTTGAGTGGTTTCGCCGAGTTAAAACTCTTGAAATTGCATGGACCATTGTTGTTGTTGTTGGCTTGATTCCGTTGAGCAAAGAGGTTTGGGAATTGAGCAGCCATTTGCTGCGCAATGATTTCTGCCAACTCGGCAGTCTCTATCTGGTTTTCGCGTCGAGGAGGCATTCTAAAAGAGGAAACATGAAAGGAAACGAGTGAGAGAATTAGACGAAAAGAATGAGATGAAACAAATTTGATGAAAGCAATGGATAGTGGTCATTTGTTTGTTACTACAAAGCAACAAACGACCTCGGTGATTAATCAAAGTAAATAGGTCAAAAATAATGTATCGCGAAGACATGCTCGCCTATAAGTGAACACTCATCCCAAGAATTCCCAGGTAAGCACAACTGGTCTCGTGTCTGGTTGAGATGTATACGAAGTGATTGCCTAGACAGAAAACCCAGAATACAGGCATTCACCCTTCCAGTTTGCACGTGTTCACATTATTTAAAACCCAAAACCTTGACGAGATTTTTGAAAACTCAAAGGGGTTCAAAACCATATAACAGAGGGTTCAAAACCTAGTAATTAATCATCCTAGAACAGATGATTAGTTTTCAAAGCGGTTTCGAAAAATTATGTTCTTGTTGTGGTAGTCGCCTAAGGATAGGTGACGGTATTGTTTTATGACTAAACGCAAGTAAACTCGCGTTAGGGTCCTAAGAAAGTTATAGACTAGGTCAAAGCATTACTAATAACCTAATTCCCTATAACCATTGGCTCTGATACCATCTTTTCTGTCACACCCCGACCACGTAGAACATACAAAACGTGGCGGAAACGTCGGGGAGTGTTGTAACAGAATTAATTGTTTCAAATCCATGGCAATTGAAGTTTCGTTTTATTGATTAAAAGTGTTACAATGTCTTAACAAACAAGGAAATACAACATAATTAACTAATCTTGCATCTTTTATTGTCACTAAAGCCCAAGTCTGCCTATGTGTATCTTGATCATCTTATGCAACAGCTCCTGAAAAACACATGTGAAAATAGGTACGTCAGCATAAAAATGCCTGTGAGATACATAGGTTTTGTGAAAATAGGTTCCATGACTTATTTTTGAGAAAATGTTTAGTCATGAACCTTGTAATTTGCTTTGTTTTGTAAATCATTTGAAAAACAATGAGTTCAGATGATATGTATAAATAAGTGAATAATGCATGGTTAAATGAATAACCAAGTAAAATGAGTTTGTAAAAGATAAGTTGTTTGTAAAACAATGTCTTGTGAAAAGTATGTTATTTGTATAAAATGTTCTATGTCTCAAACTGAAATGATTCAAATAACGCTACAATATGTAATACCATACAAACACTTATATATAGGAAGTACCAGCGGCGTATCCACCATGCTTGTATCATATTACACACGCATCGTTACTTAATCATTTAATCAAACCAAACCACCAAAGTAATGTTTAACAATAGTAGAAATGTTTATGTATGGTCAAATACGGTTCACACGGTTCGCAGATACAAACGGTTCACAGATACAAACGGTTCACAGATATAAACGGTTCACATATACAAACGGTTCACAGATATAAACGGTTCACAGATATAAACGGTTCACAGATACAAACGGTTCACAGATACAAACGGTTCACAGATATCAACGGATCACAGATACAAACGGTTCACAGATATCAACGGATCACAGATACAAACGGTTCATAGATATAAACGGTTCACAGGTACAAACGGTTCACAGATATCAACGGATCACAGAGTTAAATGATTACAACGGTTCACATAGTCAAATGTTTACAACGGTTGAATATGTAGTATAATGTGTTCATATGCTGGATAAGCGTATGCAACAGAAAAGCAATGTAAAACAATGTACTAAGTATGCACATAATGGACATACATAGCATAAAATGTATTGAAATCATGTACTATAATGTACTAACGAACATAGCAGGTATATGATGTGAAAACGGGAAAGCATGAATGTAACAAGTAGGCACATGTGTTCCACGCCAAAACAGTTTGGAAAACAGTAAAAGAGGGGTCTATGTACTCACTTGAGATTGCTCAGTAGTCCTTGAGTAACAACTAAACAATGCTAGAGATCGCGGATATCAAACGGCACCTAGTATAGGTAACTATGTTAATAAACCGGACCTAGATCGGAAGATTGGGTAGCATTAGGGTTTGTAAACCAAACGAGTGTAGAGACTCGTGTCATTTGGTTTAACAAAGCCTACATACTAAATGAAACTTAACCTGAGTGTTTTCGACCCATTACGACCCGTTTAGGTAGCTTATGCTACTTTAACGCGTCGTTCGCGTGAAACGCGTTCGGACCGCCTAACTAGTCCTATGACAAGTGTTATATGCCTAAACATGTTACATAATCAGTTATGTGACAAAAGTTTAGGTTACATATTCTTAATTACCAATTATACATGAAAAGGGTATTCTGGTAATTTACCTAAGGCATATAAACTACCTATCATACAACTACTTAAACGATGTGACCATAGGGTATAACCTCGGAAGGTTATTCCCTACCTACTATGGTCACCTAATGTATTTGGTCGGATCCTAATGATCGACCAAACTGGGTCGGGTTCGAAGGTATAGGCGATTTATCAGATCGCCTACCCTACGACCCTAGACAACGTGGTAATCAGTGGGCATAGTCCCAAGGGACTATGACCAACGTGATTACACTCACGTTGCGAAGTTCAAACGAACTTCGCATTGACCATTACTGGTCAACGCTGAAAGTCAAACAAAGTTTGACTTTCGGACTCGAAAAGCAATAAAATAAGGAAAAGAACGAAAGAATACTTACGAAGGGTCCCCGAATGCTAATCCCGATCCAAGAACTCAGGTATGAAACAATGGTTTCAACTTAGAGCTCTCAAAATCAGAATTCTAGTGGGTTTTGATGTTGTGTGGGTTGGGTATTTATAGGAATACCCGAACCGTTAGGATCGTTTGTCGAAAATCGTGCCTTAATCATGTCCGTACAAGTGTCGGAATGTTATGGTGCCTAAATTGCCACTAACCATAGGGAATCAACACTTGGCAAGGGATTTGGGAGTGGATAACAACTGTAAACAGCTGTCGATACATCGAATCTGGTCCCGAAAATGCGAAAAATGAGTTTTCTGTATGTTTCTGCCCCAGACTAGGCAGTCGCGTAGCGCGACGGTGAGGGCCTAGGCAGTCGCGCTACGCCACTGACCCCCAGTCTCAGAAAAGTTTCAAAATTGGCAGCAATGGTCCCTGCACGCGTTTAAGGCCTTTTTCGATGCGTTTGAACCCTGTTAACCTCATTTCAAGGCTCTAAAATGAAGTTAAAGTATAGGGAACTCAAAACATACTAAAAAATATGCCGGATGATGGTTCGTTTGGTCGTACGAACGCGATGTTCGCTTAATTACGACGGAATGCGCATAAGCGCGAAAAACGATCCAAATGACGCGACGAATGGATTTTTCTTATGGCGAACACTAAAATAAAATATAGTCATGCTTACATAAATTTTTGGATGTCCCGATGTATTCAGAACGTAAGTTATGCGCGAAAATGCAAACTTGTGCACTTTTTGACACTTTTAGTCCCTGAATGACCCAAAAGTTTATTTTAGCATACCGAACCCCTCAAAGCCTATTTCTAAGCTATGTAAAGGATATTTATGGTATGTTTAACTTATGGTCATGTTCCGGAAGGTCTGTTACAGTTCAAATTGGCATACTTTCGCAGTTTGTCAAATTTAGTCCCTGTAAGCGATTAAACTTTGATTTCACCACACCAAACCTTCCAAAACTTATATCTAAGTTATGTATAGGTTATTTAAGGTATGTTAAGCCTATTTCATTATTCCGGAGTGTTCGTTGCATTAAACTGCTTATATTTACGCATTAGTGCGCGTATAACCTTCCAGAAAGCGATTTAGAGCTTGAAATCGAACAAGAGTCGATATGTGCAAAAGATACACATATTTATACAAGTCCAAAGTATGAAATACATTATTTCATTGGTTTGGCATTTGTTTGATGGTTGAAATGACACAGGTGTTACAATATAAACACGAAATAGTTGTCTAACTATTTCCCAAAAACTTAAACCTAAAGCTAAGGCACGGCCGTCCGTCTAATAGAATTAGTACGTGTAGGTCGTCACACAGCTGCTTGATCAGGAGACATACTTGGTAGAGACGCACCACAGTGAGTTCATGTCCCCCTTTTCTCTTAACTGTTTTTAGTTTTTATACTTCGGGGGTGAAATACATGTTACTATGATTACGAATACTTTTTATACATGATATGGTGTGAGTGGGTAGGCGGGAACTGGAGGCCATTAATCCTCATTGTAGGACCGAGGGACAAGAGTGATAGATGGGATCTATCTGGGTGTAGCGAGCCCAACCCCTGAGCCCGCCTAATGGACCAGGTGGTGACTTTCCCATCGCTAAATCTGCAAGGTTTGAGTGTTCCTACTTGCACTGCACACATATCAATGGCCTTGCAAACCATTGGTGATCTCTTTTTCCTTATTTGCTACATACCAGGATTTTTATATATACAAAGGTTTATTTACTCACTTACACATGAACTCGCTCAACATTATTGTTGATTTTTCAACTTACATGTATTTCAGGGAATTAAAGGATCTGGCGCGGTATGACACGTTTTCGCGCTGCACTAGTTACGAGGTCATCCGGGTTTGGGGAATGTGACTCTTTCCTGGACAAGTCACAGTCCTTAAACTATGTTTGTGTCATGATGATGTTTGTGTTTGTTGAACAATGTCGTTAGGATGTGTTTCCATTGAGACAATGTTGTTGTATTTGGTTTTTAAAACTTAATTAAATGGATGATCTTGCATGGT
>JARYGA010004642.1:0-70441 GCA_030545235.1 Helianthus tuberosus | reverse complement strand
AAACTCCGTAATTTACAATAGAGGAATTTTACTAGGAAATTCCCTGGTTTACAAAACATTTTTATTTATTTTAATTGAGCCACTACTTCAAGCTTTGTTAGTGCTCCGTAGCACTGTTCCTTGGTTCACAGTAGTTACCTGAAACATGTTTTGAAAAATATTTTATCAGCGGGGAAATACTAGTGAATCATTCATTTTGATAAAACGACACATAGTCATAAATTACAGCATAAGAGCGATTACAATGGCTTTTATCTTATTTTTATCTGGCGCCGTGTCACCTGGTGACGATGGTCATACCACTATTGGGTCTTTCCCCAAGTAGTGATGATTATCACTGTTAGGATTTATTAGCCTAACCGTGAGAAATTAGTAATGTGCACAATACCCCACTAGCCAGTGATTCAAGATAACCACGACTTAATCCCTGTAATTATAACTTTTGAAAATGCTTGGAGTATTGTAAAACATTGTTGATAAAAAGAGAATGACTCACATTGCAGATTTAAACGGACAGAGCTTAGCCTACTGATTAGCCTTGTAACCTAATTTAAATAACAATGAACACAAACTAGGTCAGTAACTAATACAGCATTTACGATAACTCACGAGATTAAAACCCTCACAACGAATGACAAAGTGCAATACTTAAACATCCATCGAATTCACGACGAATGACAAAGTATAACCCTAATTTGAGCAGCACTTAAACATCCATTGGTTAGTTTCAATCGATCGGACATTGAATCGTAGCAGCGATCGAGTTAATACCCTGTATCGTAGCAGCACCTCGCTATATTAATTGTAATTTCGACTTTTGAGCAGCCAAACTTCGTTTTTGAGTTTTGGTTTCGACACCAGAGGATTGCGCGTAGCCAAATTTATTTATAGGTGAAATTTGAGGTTCACGCGGCCCGCGTGAACCTTCGCTCGTCCCTTACGCGCCCCGCGTGGCCACCTAGTCTACGTGTAGGTTTAATGTGTCACAAGTAGGTATGCCAGGTGGACAACACGTGGACCGGGAACGCTTATCCAGTCAACACAAGTTTGACGCGGCCCGCGTAAGGTTATGCTTAACCCTTACGCGGCCCGCCTGAAGACCCTATTTCTTGTTTTCTTGGTTTTCCATGCGCAGTAGGGTTACAGGGGTCCGGGTTCTTACTTACGGGTCGTTTTGGGACATTTTTGAAGGTCCTTACAATACGTTTGTATGTCCACATGATATTCACATGCTGCCAGCTTACAGACAATTGTCAGATGTCCAGGGGGAGATGGTATGGGAACTGGGCACTTTAAACCTTGGTCCTGTCAAAGCTTTCCATATAATGAGGAAACGTTATGCTGGTTTCGAGAACGTTGATGCCACGGTTGATGAATGCATAAATTTTAGGAATCAAATTAACAGCTATATAGGAGAATATAACGCTGACATGGTGATTAATAGGATGATCGACAAAAAACAGTATTTAGCTGATTATTCGTTTGAATATTCTGTTGATGATGACAAACGGTTAACTGGTTTGTTCTGGGCTGATGCGTTATGCAAGCTTAACTTTATGGAGTTTGGTGATGTGATATTGTTCGATGCAACTTTCAAGACAAACAGGTAAGTGTTTCAAGACAAACATGTTTTTTATTTATTTTCACATGTTATATGATTTCCTAAACCTGCAATATCGCATGTGTAGACATTGAAGAGTTGGTGTTGAATATATCGCATGTTATACTGTATATTTTCGCATATGATATCTGTCTATTTCGCATGTTTCATTGTGTATTTCGCATGTGTTTGTTCAGGTACAAGATGGTGTTTGTTCCGTTCACTGGCATTGACAACCACTGTCGAAATGTAACCCTTGGAGCTGGGTTGTTGGCATCGGAGAGCATTGAATCCTATAAATGGCTTCTGAATTCATTCGTAAAGTCATTTGGTCGGCAGCCAAAGGTTGTAGTGACGGACCAAGACCCTGCTATGAAACAGGCTATTGAGGAGGTTTTTTCTACCAGCAGACATCGATTGTGTATGTGGCACATAATGAAAAAAGTGGCAGATAAGGTATAGCATGCTATATTGTCTTTCGTTAGTGTTTTTTTATAATATAGATTTTGTTATAGGCTGACATAAAAAGCATTTATCGGTATAGGTTGGACACGAGTTGTGCAATAACGATGAGTTTAAAAGGAGGATGTACGACATTGTATGGACTGATTCCATTGAGCCTGAAGAATTCGAGAGACAGTGGAAGTTGGTGATGATTGAGTTCGGTCTCACTGAAAACAAATGGATTGATGATATGTTTTCGATGAGATACATGTGGATTCCGGCTTTTTACCGCCATGAGCCCATGTCTGGTCTCATGCGAACAACTTCAAGATCAGAGAGCGAGAATCATTTTTTTTTTGTCAGGTGTCAAATTCACAACTCACTCTTATAGAGTTTATGAATCATTTTGACGGTGCAATGGATGTCCAAAGGTTCAATTATAGAAAGAATGATCATATTTCAAGATATACTGAGCCTGCTGATTGGAGCAAAACTACTTTGGAAAAAAATGCTGCTAAGATATACACCAGGTCTATATTCTTTGATCAGCAATTAGAGATTTATGGAACAATTTCCGAATGTCTGCCGATGGACACCAAAATCGAGGGTCCACAGATCAGGATATTGTTGAAAGACTTTAAAGCCCATGGAGATGGTTTATTAGAGGTATTATAGCATATATATTTCAAACATGCGATTTTGAAAACCTATATGCGAATTTCATTTTCAGAACATGATTTTGCAATATGCGATTTGATGTACGCATGCGATTTTAAATTAATACAATTAAATAATTTTTAGACATGCGAAATTGTTAATTTACACATGTGATTTAAAGAATCTTGAAGATGATGTAACTGCACAGTGTAGCTGTTTGCGTTTTGAGCAGTATGGGCTACTATGTAAACACATCTATTTTCTTTTCAAGATGTTTGGTGTTAAAGAAATACCAAACAAATATGTTATAAAGAGATGGACAAAGGATGTGGGGCCGAATGAATTAAATGTGAAGTACAATTTAAAGGTGGGTGAGAAGGATGTGCAACACAAGGCTAAACGGATAGCTTGTGAAATCATCCACACAGGGGAGTATTTGGTTAGCAATTTGATTTCCGACCTTGATTAACTTGTTTTAGTGAGGGATCAAATGATGCAGCTTAAAGAGAGAGTTGATCAGAGTCGTATAACTAAGCAACTTGATCCAAAATTTGACCGATTTTCAACGTTGATTGGTTACCAACAACCAGTAACTAATGCACCTCCTACTGTCCGTGTGCCGGCTGGTATAAGAAACAAAGGTCGTGGCTCGCATAAAAGGATTAAATCCAAGAAGGAACAAATGATCAGCCGCAAAGGAAAAAGGTCAAGGACACGTAGTGTATGCAATGAAAAAGGTCATGATATTCGGACTTGCGAGATACTGAAAGGCAAACAACAAGGTAAACAACAAAAGAAGAAGATGAAGGGCGTCCAGATTGAAAAAGATCCCAGAGACAAAGAGAACGAGGTCGAAGACGATGAAGAGGAAGATGAGTTTGAAGATTACAGTGGTAGTAGTGATGATGGATCTGAAGAAGAAGGAGAAGAAGAAGAAGAAGAAGAAGAAGAAGAAGAAGAAGAAGATCAGTGGGAGGAGGTTTCAGAAGATAAGGAAGATTAATTTTTTTTAATGTAAATGCGATTTTATACGAAACACATGCGATTTTATATTCATCAGTTTATATCATTTTTTTCATGCGATTTAGTATATAAACATGCGATTTTACATGCATCAGTTTATAATTAGTCTTACATGCGATTTCACTTTTAGTACATGCGATTTTGTGTTATCTTGTTTTTTTGTGACAAAGATGTCTAAATCATTCATGCGATTTGATATTATAATGAAGCATAAGATGTGTTCAAAACATGTACCCAAAATATAAAGTAGTTGTTATTGTCTAACACAGCTACAACCATAAAACGATTAAACAGAAATTTAGTTACTTGAAGCAAAGATTTTGTCACGTTCAGCAGAGCTGAACTCCATCTTCTCTTTCACAGTGTTTAGAGCGTCTTTCAGGAAAGAGAAGGCTAAGTCATCAGCTCGAGATTGCTCCTTTATGTGATTCAAAGCTGCGTCTCTGAAGCTCGATGGTGGTTCTTCAAGTAGTCTCTCCCACATCTCTTGATTTTTCTTGATTTCTTCAAGAATTTTCCCCTGCACATCAAGAATCAAATGAGAAGAGGTGACATCGGTGCTTATTTCTGTCAACGTGCGAGTTGACAATAGCTCTTTTATTATAATGTTTTTTATTTTTTCTGAATTTTCAGATGCCATTTTTTGTGGGTGTGTTGTGTGTGTTTTTGTGTTCTATGTCTTAATATGGAAGGTAGTTACTTGGGTATTTTATATTAAAATAGTAAATTTATTATGTAGGTAGGGTGGTAAGTTCAGTAGTATTTATTGTAAAATTGATCATTACATGTCAAATTACAGTCACATCGGTAATAAATTAAGTTTTTTTATATAAAATAGTTAATTTTTATATATTTTAGTTATTAATTCGCAAATTTTTTCTTTTTTTGCATTTTGTAGGACAAAGTAATTTGAAAGTATTAGCAGCATTTTATTCAAAATCTCATTTGATTCGAAACGAATTCGCAAACTTTAAGAAATCTCAACGATAATTAACTTTTTTTGAAATCGCATGTGTAAAACCATGAATTCGCAAACCATAAGAAATTTAAAAGATTATTAAATTTTTTGAAATCGCATGTGTAAAATCATGAATTCGCAAACTATAAGAAATTTCAAAGATTATTAACTTTTTTTGAAATCGCATGTAATGTTATATGATTTCGCAAACTTTACAAAAAACACAACGTTTCTTTTTGTCTGAAATGTTTTTCGCACGTTTGATATGTATTTCGCATATTTTATTTGATTTTCATCCTGCATCATCTTCTTCGATAGACGGTCTATCGATTTGTTTCAGTTCTAAACTTCCAAATTCAGCAAAAAATCAATTCGCAGAAGGAGTTGGTGAATAAGAATCGATCGATTTTTGATTACTTGTTGGATTTTCGTATACAATTTTGAATAAGAATCTTACGGTATGATTTTGAGTTTTTGTTTGCTGATTATCAGGGGGTTTTGATTTCGTAATGGACGATTTTAACCTTGGCGGTTTCACATATATTTTAATTTGATTAATTTAATAGTTAAGCACGGGGTTTATTTGAGATGATCTGACGGTTGTGGTTATAGCGTACGTAATGTACGATTAGGCATATTGTATGATAACCGGCCTCTATATATATATATATATATATATTTGAACGGTCATCGGAATCAATCCCGAGCACTCTCTGGGCATCCACTGGACAAACGGAGTACTCCAAGAGTAACCCGAGTCCACCACCAATTCCGGGGAAAACCCAGTAACCCACCCGCTCGTAGGCACGACAATGAAATTACCAGTAAAACCGGTTTGGCTCAAGAATCCAACTCAGGTTTCCCTGGGTCTCCCATCATTGTCCACCAGTGCCTCACTCTGCACCAAGTGGGAGTTGAACCAGCATCTCTCAAGAGAAATGCAAGCCATTCACCACTTGATCTAGAGATTATTGTTCACGGATGAAAATATAATTTCACATTATTCTCCTTTTACATCGCTAATTCTCGTTTAGTAGTTCGTTGTTTGGGTAGTGAAATTGAAGAGTCTGGGAAACTATGAAGGTTTGTATAAGTTGATATGGAACGATGATGATTTTGCTTGCCCTCACACAATTTGGCATGTGACATTATTAGTTACATCCTGACATCATGACCCAGTACATATATGAAGTTTTTTACCACCTCTTTATATACATACATTGGCCTTCAAATGTCACACCAGACAGAGGAGCCTGAACCTATTGTTTTTTTTTTTAACGGCTAACTGCTTTCCACGTGTAAACTCACCCTTTCGGAGCTATGTCCAAAGGCCGACTACTCAACCACCGCAAGAAAGCGTATCACACCCCAGATGTGCGGAAACCCTGTGGAATAGGTAAAATCAGGCCCCCCTCGGACTCGAACCCGGGTAAAACCCCGGGCCAAACCCTCACCGAGATGTGTACAACCACTGCGCTGCAATGGAAGACACCTGAACCTATTGTTTTATACAACTATTTTCAGATTTGTAAAAATCAACAATTTAGTATAAACCACAAGGATCAAAACCGCAGTTTACTCAAAAATATATTAAGAGAATTATTCAACCCTAGTATACAAAATATGAATTATAAGCACTCATTATTATTCATCGTATCGCATTGAAACATATTATTACTAATTATTATTACTAAATATTAATTCATAAGATGCTGAGAAACAGTGATGATCCGTATTTTTTTATTTAGCCATTAAACTTTTCACATTTCTTTCATTTTAGCTCCTCATTAGCATGTGTTCCCATATTTTTCTACAGCTGCTCATAAATTCCTTTTTCAACAATTATATTTTCTATAACAAAATGCAACCACATGACACCGATGGTTAAATTTATTTATATATTCAGCTATTTTATTATTATTGTTATTATTTATATTAATTTTAAGCATTTTTTTCTTATAAAGTTTTGTATATACTTTTAGACATGCGTGTCTTTGTCTACGATTTGATAAAAGTTTAATTCGAACATGTCTACATAGTTATTTTTGTTTTTACTGTGACAAACTGAACCGCTACCGTCTAAACAAAATCGGTATTGGTAGAGTATTCATTTTTATCGTTTTTCTAACGTATTCCAATAGAGTATTTTTTTTTTGTTGCAATATCGAGTGCCGAAATCGTATAGGTACCGTAACGAACCAAACTGAACAAATAACGATCGAAAGCCCGCAGCGAAGCGCGAAGAATACCACTAGTTATATATAATTCTTACAAACGTTAATGAAAAGTAAGTTTGTTATTTTTATTTCTGTTTATATTTTCACCATTTATATTTTCACCATTGTATTATATATAATATATGCTTTTATCTATTCAGTTTAAGAATTCCATCGTAACTTATGTTCATTAGTTTTTTTTATGAAAGACTGAATAAGCAAACTATGTTTAATTTTTTTTTCAACATTCCGGTATAATATTTTTTGAAAATGGAGTTGTATTTGAAATCAATTTTTTTGTTTTTGTTTTTTTTCGTATCGTAAGTTTTAGTGAGTGCCGTTATCATAACAAACAAAAACGATATCAACCAATCAACATTTATCATGTCGGAATAATTCATTTCTAAGATATTTCAATCCATATAACATATTTGGTTCTTTCAAATATAATTTTATATAGAATTTTGAATATACTTATCTACATTTCAATATAAGTTTTATTCAAATCGAACTGCCATGAACACATGAGAATCACCCATAGATAACAAAACTTCATAACTACTAGATATTTAATTCGCTAAACCCCATCAACATAAGGTAATGATTAGTTCAACATGGAACCATGAAAACGTAATTGATCGATTTCCAAAACGAATATCCAAAATTCGATTCCGTTCAGCTTTAGCCTCAATGGTGATGTCTCTAGTTAAAAGATGGAGGAGATAAAGGGTTAGTAGGGGTCAGTGTGCCTTTTATTTAAGGTTTTGGTTATCCACATATCCCCACAATTTATCCACATATCCCATAATCCTATATACCCCTCATTGCTCTATACTTCTGAAAATGGACCCACTTGATAAGCCCTTCATTGCCCTATACGTTTACTTTTTGGTTACTTTTTCACACATCCTATTAATTGTCAATGATTGGGTGTCAGCCAGTGATTGCCCAATCATTGGCTCTTTTGTGTGTAATAAATTTGAAGGGTATGGAGGGCTTTCAAGTGGGTGAAATATTATTTAAAAAAAACTTTTTATATTTTTTTTTAAATTGTTGTTAAAATAAAAAAAATATAAACATTTATATTTATTATTATTTATTGTTATAAAAGGAATGTATATAAATGTCATTTTTTTATTTAATATATTTAGAAAAATGGCAACATTTTTATTTATTAATTATTATTATAAAACGTCAACATTTTTTTAATTAGTATTATAAAACTTCGATATTTTTTATCAAGTGTTAGTATAAAACGTCAACATTTTTTTTAATTAGTATTATAAAACGTCAACATTTTTTTTAATTAGTATTATAAAACTTCTACATTTTTTTATCAAGTGTTAGTATAAAACATCAACATTTTTTTTTAATTAGTATTATAAAACTTCTACATTTTTTTATCAAGTGTTAGTATAAAACGTCAACATTTTTTTTAATTAGTATTATAAAACTTCTACATTTTTTATCAAGTGTTAGTATAAAACGTCAACATTTTTTTTAATTAGTATTATAAAACTTCTACATTTTTTTTATCAAGTGTTATTATAAAACGTCAAATTCTCTGTAATCCATAACGCAAATGTAAGTGAACATTGTTTGATAAAATAACACAAAACACAACACTTTCATACAAAATGTAATGCAATACATAGCCGAAACCCTAAACTCTAAACCCTACACACTAAATCGCTAACTATTACATATTATTACTTCGATTCACACGAACCCGTTGTGTATCTGTATCAGGTTCTCAAACAAACCGTGAAATCGAACAGTTTCTTCGTACAACTGTGGCTAATGGAAATGCATGAAAAATATGATGAAGAAGTTGATTCTCGATTTGATGAACCTGTTCTTATGACAAACCCTTCATCAATTGAGATTTTAAATACAAGGCAATGTCGTGAGTTGGGAATAGAATCGGTTAGTTCATCACGCGTCTGAACCGGCTTTTAAACCGGACGGAATCTACGAAGAAAATGTTCGATTTCACGGTTTGTTTGAGAACCTGATTCAGATACACAACGGTCTCTTTGCTTCGTATGTAAAGAACTATTTGTGTATGCATTCTTTTGGTTGTTAACTACCAAAAGAATGCATACACAAATAGTTCTAGTGGACGAAGCAAAGAGACCGTTGTGTATCTGAATCAGGTTCTCAAACAAACCGTGAAATCGAACAGTTTCTTCGTAGATTCCGTCCGGTTTAAAAGCCGGTTCAGACGCGTGATGGTATATGGTGGTCACGGAACTATTGGGCGTCGGTAGATGCCGGTGACGGAACTACCGCGCGTCGGTAGATGCTATCCAGAGTGCACCCGGAATCGACAATATGAGAGTTTCGTGCTATTTGCACGGTAACATCTGACAATGTCGGAGTTCCGGGTGACTTGGCAATTGATGTTGGATGATGCATCCCCCACCGCCAAGCACCTCACCCTAGACCGACGTCCCGGCGCATGAATCTGAAATATGAACGCAGTGCACTTCTCCATAAGAATTACGTTTCCACCACCGTCAAAACACCGACTTTCGATATCCTGTTAAAAAACATAGAATTATAGTGTTAGAGATATTAGAAATTATATTGTAAAATATAATAAACAAACAACACCACCACCACTACCACCACCACCACCACCACAGCCGACCACCCATCACCACCATAGCCGACCACCCACTACCACCACAGCCGACCACCACCACCAGTCGGACACCCACCACCGCCCACCACCTTCCACAAACAACCTAACCACCATCCCAACTACCACAACACACCACCACCACAACCTACCACCCTCAACCACCTCAACAACCACCACAGCCTACCACCCACAACACAACACCACCTCACCACCGTCAACCACCACAACCCACCACCTCGACCACCACAACCCACCACCCACAAACACCACAGGCTACCACCCACAACACAACACCACCACAGCCACCACCGTCAACCACCACCTCAACCACCACAGCCCACCACCTCACTACCGTCAATCTTAACAAACCAACACCACAGCCCACCACCCACAAACACCACAGCCTACTACCAACTACACAACACCACCACCACCGTCAACCACCACCTAACCACCCATAAACACCACAGCCCACCACCCACAAAACAACACAACCACAACCACAATCGTCAACCACAAAAACCCACCACCCCAACACCAATATACCCGACCAAAATAAACCACAAAAATCAGAGAAAAAATGAAAATTAAACATAAAAATACGGAATACGAACTAACCTTAAATACTCCGAGCGTATGAAGCGATACGAGAGCGATAACAATACGAGAGACAAAGAATCCATGCGTGTGTGTGTACTTCCGGATCTTCATCGTGTGGTCCAACGTTGGTCTCGTGTGGTCCAAAACCTTTTTGGAGATATAGTTGGGCGTATATACGTCAAAGAGTAGGCTCCTCGGTAAATAAGTCAAACAAAACGCGTAAGTATGTACTTTTTCTGAAAAGGTCAGCATATACGACCGTATAGGTCAATGTGAGGCATATACACCACCTAAATTTTTGTTATACGGACCTCATAGCACTATGTGAGGCATATGTATTTACTTTTTCTGAAAAAGTGGTTAGATTTTGTACTTATACGCATCTCATTGTACTATGAGCGGCGTATTGAGTGTTTTTTTTCTAAACAAATACTATTAAGTACGAGAAAGTGTAATCCATATCCATCTTTACATTCACAATGGTTATTTGTAGTTGTGGAAGGCAAGCTGGGATAAAAACATCTTGGACGGATATTAATCACGGGCGTCAATTTTACACCTACTCTCAATTGGTATGTACTTTAAGCACTACTACCTCCGTCCCATTAAAATTGTCATATTTTGAATTTTCAAAGTCTTTATTTATAAACTTTGACCTTAAATAATTTTGTTTGTGTTAGATAATACTTGATGAAAGTTATATGATTTGAGTGTGTTTTACAAGTGTTTTTATCGGGTTAATTTTCATCAAGTTTTATATAACAAAAAAAAATCGATAATTAAAGTCAAAGTTTATAAATAAATACTTTGAAAATTCAAAATATGACACTTTTAATGGGACGTATTTTTTACACTTAGAAACACTAATTCGCCTTCGGTTTCAGCGTTCTCGGTGCAAATTCTTTGCGTGGATCGACCCTCCCATGTGTCCTCGGGCAGTTCAAGTCATCCGAGGTTTGCTGGATATGAAAGTAGTACTTGAAGACGAAGTCAAGCATTTGAAAGAGGAGGTTCGAATGTATAAAGAGCAAGTAGCAGAAATGGAAAATAAAAATTCAAGGGTCGTTCGTAAGAGGGAAACCTGTTTGATAATCTGTTGGATTTTGTTTTTTTTTTTTTGTCCGTATTTGTATTTGTCGTTAGCCGTATTTAAGTTTATGCAACTTATGTAAACGAATGTAATGACTCTCGTATTTTGGTGATTTAGCGGAATGTTATATCTTGAGAGTTTATGCAACTTATAATAATAAAACATATGCACATTTAAAAAAACGATGTTATATCTAGTCCCGGCAAACGGGTCGGGCCGGGGGTCGGGTAGGGTTTTTGACCCATGACGATATTTTATGAAATGAATTTTGTGTATTATAAAATGTCAAATTTTTTTATTTACAATTATTATTATGTCTTTAATTATTTTTCACTTGTCATTTATTAACCATAATGCAATAAATACACGAAACATCGTTTTATATTAATACACAAAACATGTCATTTTAATACAAAATGCAACGACTAAACCCTGAACCCTAATCCCTAAATCGCTAACTGTTACATCTTATTAAATTCTTGCAAACTGTATCGGTTATTCAGATCTCTATTCGGTCAACATATTGTTGCTATCAAGTTTAAGGATGCGTTCCACGGTAAACGTGCTTTCCGCTTCCCCATTACCACATGAAGAACCTCCGACCTGATCTGGTGCTCCCTCGTTGCAGAAGAATTCTCAGTAACCGGTTCCACAGCATGAAGAACCAATCTATACAAAAGGAGTTCTCCCTCGAGGTTGCTGACGCAGAAGCATTGTAGTTGGTGGAGGTTCCAGGACATTCCAGTTAACCCTCATAGTCACCGGTAAATATCTACTTCCACCGTCACAGATTGTGAGTGCAGAAGCATTGCCGTTGGTGGACGTTCCGGTGCATGAATCTGGAATACGAATTCAGTTAAGCGTTTGAATCTGAAATACGAACGCAGTGTACTTCTCCATAAGGATTACGCTACCACCACCGTCAAAACACCGACTTTCGATATCCTGTTAATAAAACATACAATTATAGCATTAGACCCGACATCCGAAAATATATTGTTAAAAATAATAAATATAATAATAAAAATAACGTATGCACATTTAAAAAAACGATGATATAAGTCTAGACCCGACAAACGTGTCGGGCCGGGAGTCGGGTAGGGTTACGCTACCACCACCACCACCACCACAACCGTCAATCACCACCACCACCACCACCACCACCACAGCCGTCAATCACCACCACCACCACCACCACCACAGCCGTCAATCACCACCACCACCACAGCCATAACCACTACCACCACCAACACCACAACCACCACCACCACAGCCGTCAATCACCACCACCACCACCACCACAACCACCACCACCACAGCCGTCAATCACCACCACCACCACAACCACAACTACAACTACAACCACCACCACCACAGCCGTCAATCACCACCGCCGTCATTCCCCACCACAGTCAATCCCCCACCTTCGTCAATCCCCCCGCCACCAATCCCCCACCGCCGTCAATCCCCCACCGCCGTCAATTCCCCACCACCGTCAATCCCAACACCACCACAAACGGCGGAAATAAAACCAAAAAATAAAAAAAAAGGTTGAAGATTAAGCAATAAAATTTGGAATACAAACTAACATTCATCGTATGGTCCAGAGTTTGTCTTGTGAAAATCGTGTGGTCCAGAGCGTTTGTGTGTGTGTTCTTGGTGTTTTAGTGTGTGAGTTTTCAAATTTTAGATCTAGTTTACCCCTTTATTGAAGTTGGGAAAGTGTTTGTGTTCAATGAGAGCCGTATGGTTCAATGAGCACCTTATAGGATATACTATAACCAATTTATCAGCTCCTGTACAGGAGGATAAACTAGTTAAGGCTTGTGTGTTCTATGCGAAATGTGCGAGTTCGAAACCCTGGGGAGGCCGGTCCGATACAGAAGGACCCCTCTTTTTTTATTTGTGTAATTCAACTTTTTCAAATCTAAGTGTATAAAGGATATACTATAACTAGTTTATCAGCTCCTGTACAGGAGGATAAACTGGTTAAGGCTTGTGTGTTCTATGCGAAATGTGCGAGTTCGAAACCCTGGGAGGCCGGTCCGATACAGAAGGACCCCTCCTTTTTTTATTTGTGTAATTCTACTTTTTCAAATCCAAGTGTATAAAGGATATACTATAACTAGTTTTTCAGCTCCTGTACAGGAGGACAAACTGGTTAAGGCTTGTGTGTTCTATGCGAAATGTGCGAGTTCGAATCCCTGGGGAGGCCGGTCTGATACAGAAGGACCCCTCCCTTTTTTATTTGTGTAATTCTAATTTTTCAAATCAAGTCCCTGAGGTTTGTTTTGCACAAGAACAGTCCCTGCTCAGTTATTAAAAACTAACTGTAATTCTAATTTTCAAATCCAGTCCCTGAAATTCTTATAACCATTTATACCCCTTCTGCACATGCTTAGCATTTTAAAAAAAAGACCAATATACCCCTTCGTTATAAGAATCCCAATACCTATTTGTTCGTACAACCACATTAAACCCAAAATACAACATAGATGCTGATAAAATATTAAACATGTTACCATCCATACATGCTGATAAAAGATTAAACGTTTATACAAAAACAACCGGGCATACAACTAAACATAAATAACAAAAGACGAATAAATATTTGTTCGTACAACCACATTAAACCCAAAATACAACCAAACGAAACAGATAAATACTACTCCTAAGCCATTTCCTCGTCACTGTCATCAGAACCACTATCATAACGTGTCAACTGCATCTGCGTGTCAAACGGGCCTGCCTGCGTGCCGGACGGGCCGGCTTCCGAGCCGGACCCCGGATACACTCGTGGTTGTGGCGGGTCTCAAACCGGCAACCCCGCCTCAGTACGCCTATCAGCCTCGCTAGCCATCATCCACTCCATCATATCCTCCATCCGGTCCATCCGCCGATCCTTCAGCGCCAACCTCTCCATCACAGCCGTCTGACCCGCCACAAGCCTCTCGAGGAGACGCTGAGTGGACTGAGGCAACCTCACCGCATGATAGACGCGCCGAGGATGCTGTGGCGGCTCCTGCGGATGCCCCTGCTCAACCTCAGGCTCGATGTCACCCTCTCCAACAGGCTCATCAACAACATGAGGCATATCCACCTCCGCAGCCTCCAGTAGATGTTGATGTACTAACGGATGGGCTACGAAAATCTGATCGTTCAAACTGACATACCGATAACCAATGCCCGGAAAGTTCACCGCCAAGTTCATCCCTCTCATCGTCCTAATACCCAAATACTCGAAAGGGGCAGGCGGTGGCAACTCACCGATGAATGGAAAATACCGACCGCAATGCTGGGCAATACGCGTGATGAACGCCCCTCCGTGAAATCCGCCACGCTTCTGACGTCGGGAAAATGAGGCGAAATACTCCGCCAGGTAGCGATGGAGGGCGCACGGCGTCCTCGTGAATAAACAGTAAAGATAGAACAGGTCGGCTTTCGTGACCCACTCGTTGCTTTTGCCACGCCCAGATATCGATGTGGCAATGCAACGGTGTATGTAGCGAACGAGTGGGTCAGGAATCAACAAGACACGGGCCTTATGACCGAAGGGTACATCACAGAGGGTGGGCCACCAAGCAAGCAACTGATCATCAGGCATAGATGTGATCGCGGTGGCATGGTTGTAAAAGTCGCTAGGCGCTCCCTAGTCGGATTTGAGAGTACTCGGGAGTACTTGGGAAGTACTCAGCCTAGGCGGAGATTACTCGGGGAGTAATTGGCCTAGGCGAACAATACTTGGGCCTCGGCAGCCTACCTTGTAGCGAGTACTCGGGGAGTACTCGGAGCCTAGGCGAGACTTTTACAACCATGGGCGGTGGTATAAATATCCTGAACCAACTCCTCATTAGTGTAGAATCCGGTGGCCAAAGCAAACTGACGCAGCGACATATTCTGTCGCTCCCCAAATAAACAGAAAGTTACCTCAGCAGGGGGTGGTTCCACCATCGGATCGTCCATATCTGAGTTAGGCTGCTCAGCAGGCCGTGGTCGATAGATAAACGTGGAGAGGAACTCCACCATCATAGGCCTATAAGAAGGCCCAGCCGCATTAAAAAACATATGATCCCACGGGTTATTTTCCCCAATTATACCCCGGGTCCTCTGCTCCTCGCCACACTCCCGTAACGCGTCCCAACACAACGCCCTCTGCTGCCTCACTCTCATACCCCGGAACTTGGCAAAACGTCTGTATTCCGTACTGCTCTGGGGGAAGTCTAAAAATTCGTACTGCTCACAATTACCCCCGGCCATCGGATTGAATACCGGACCACCATTTGGTGCCTGTTGTTCCTCATCTGACCACATATCTGCAACAATTAAAAGTTAATATTTTGTCAAAATATTAATAAAATTACGACAACCCATAAACACCACAGCCAACCCACAACCACCACAGCCAACCCACAAACACCACAGCCAATCCACAACCACCGTCAAACCCTAACCCATAGATACAACCACCACCGTCCTAACCTCAACCACTCTAACAACCACCACCGTCCTAACCTAAACCACTCTAACAACCACCACCATCAAACACCTCTACCGCTGATGCGTGTTAGGTGTATATGTAGGTTTAAGTATATTTTAAGCCCTTTTACACTTTCTTTAGCCAAGTTTCAAATTTATAAAACACGATATTTACTAACACTAAACACACATATGGGCAAGTGCACCCATCATGAGCGTAGTATAGTGATGGTAAGATACCGAGGTCGTCCAAGGACACAAGCGCTTTTAGTACCGGTATATCCTCAACGTCTAATCAAATCAAAAGTTTAGAAATTTTTTTTTTAAACTAAGAAAAATAAAAACTAACTAAAATGCTGAAAATAAAAATAAAAGAAAAACATATAGACAAGACGAATCACTTGGTTCCGACTCGTGTATAGTGTAACCTTTGATTATTTTCGCACTTTTGCACTATTTAAGAGATTATCTTAGTTATTGTAGTAGGCCCCTCTTTTGAAGGTGACGTTACCCTCAACCCAGTAGTTTGAGTCAGCAAGGATACAATCCTAAAGGGTCGGATTATTGAAAGATAATTAATTAAGTTATTAATGCATAATGTGGTAGGCCCCTCTTTTGAAGGTGACGTTACCCTCGGCTAAGTAGTCTGAGTCAGCAGGGATACAGTCCTAAGTAGCCGGGTTAAAGTTTTAATAGTAGTTTAACTTATGAGGGGATCAAAGAGTTTGGACCCCCGCCATCCAATACCGTTAAGTATTGAAGGAGGTCCTACTAAATTTGACCCAGGGTATTTGCAGGATCTATACACTGAACAATGGCAAGATTCTTACCAAACCGTTCCCTTAACCCCCGACCAGGTAGCCAACATACCTCCATATAGACCGTGGAGATATGAATGGTGAAAATCTTTTATTTTATATAGACAGTAAAATAATGCCAAGACACCACGGACAAACGATAAGGAAGAATCACCTTCAACATAAGAAACTAGTAATTAAAGTCATTAATACATAACCAATTAAAAAGTGCGAAAAGATTAAAAATAAAAAGTATTACACTAGACACTTTGTCTTCACCAAGTCATGTAAGAGACTTAGGTAAACATGGCCTTGATTGTCAAGAACTCTTACGATCAATCTTGGATCCCGAGACGACTCACACACTCTATGATGGATAATGGATGATGGTGGTGGATGATGGTGTTATGGTGGTGGTGGGTGAAGTGTGAGAGAGGTGGTGTGCCAAGGGATGGTTTGAGCTTGAGCCAAGCACTCCTATTTATAGGCTGAACAGAAGCTCAGGCATGGCCCCGTTTCCAGTGGGCACGGCACCGTGTCCACATCCTTCTCTTTCTTCATTTATTGCAGCTTGTCTGTATTAGTTGACCACGCCCCCGTGTCCGCTGAGCACGACCCCGTGTGCAGAAGCATATCTGTACTATGAAGATTTGCTTGGATTCTGCGAATCTTATAGTTGACCACGGCCCCGTGCCCGCTGAGCACGGCCCCGTGGTGGGCAATGGAAGCTTCTACCACTTTGTCTTTTCTGCTGACACTTGGGCACGCCCCCGTGCTGGCTGAGCACGGGGCGTGTTCAGTCTTCTTGTTTTGCTTGGGAAGATGCTGTCGTGGGGTCGGGCATGTCACGTTTGTTCCTTTTCTTGTATTTATGTTAGATTTTGCTGTCTTTTTGCTTCTTTTGTTAATTTGAGCTCATTTAATCCTGAAAATACAAAAGGAAGACAAAAGCACACTTCTTCCAACATTAGTACTAAAAAAAAGTTAGTTTTATGCCACTTTTGATGTAATTTATATGTTGCATTTTGCACACATCAAATAACCCCACACTTGAATCTTTGCTTGTCCTCAAGCAAAACTCTTTATAATGTGTCTTTACACTCCCAAATGGAATGGGTAGAAGAGAAAGTTTTTGGGCTTGTCATAGAGTGTCAGGATTTCCAAGATTCTTTATTAAGTTTTATTTTTATTTATTTACAATCCTATTCGTCATGATTTATTTAAAACTTTTTATAAGATAAATTACTTATTAGGGCATAACATGCTTATTTAAAATTCTATTTATATAAAAGTTCACATACCTCACGGGGATCACTCAACACTCGGCCGAAAATGTATTTTAGTGGATCACTCGAGAGCGGCATGGAACTTACTTCTACCATAAGCTTGCCAAGCAATCAATCCTCCTCCTTTTTAACTATATACCTTTGTAAATATCAAGAGGACTTTTTGGGTGAAGGGTTAGGCTTGGGTTAAAGGTAGGTGGTTGGGTTTATTATTCAAACAAAGTTGTTTTTGAAAAACGTAACAAGCGTCGGTTTTCGTAAGACTTTTTATTTTTGTAACTTTTATTTTGATGAAGCTATTATTCAAACAAAGTTGTTTTTGATGAACTTGTTTGTTTATTTTTTTCTTTTGCTTCACCATCAATATATATATATATATATATGTAGGGAGGGGCTCATGCGAGAACTCCATTTATTGTGAGAACCGCGAGAACCAATGTGAACACAACCTAAAATAGCTAAAAAAACCTAACCCCCACCCCCACCCCCTCCCCCCAAAAACCTAAACCCCCCCCCAAGCTAAATGCTAAAAAAAACCTAACCCCAACCCCCCCCCCCCCAAAAAAAAAACCTAAACCCCCCTCCCCACCCCCCCAAAAACCTAAACCCCCTCCCCCCCAAGCTAAAATGCTAAAAACTAAACCCCCAAAAAACCTAAAAAAATCTTAAAAAATCAAAAAAAAATCTAAAATATTTTTTTTGAATTTTTTAATATTTTTTATGTTAAAATCGCTACTTTTAGAAGCCAAAAAAAATAAAAAAAAATTTTTAAATAAAAAAAATAATAAATTTTGCTTCGAAAAGTAGCGATTTTTTTATAAAAAATATTAAAAAATTCAAAAAAAAAATTTGTGTGATTTTTAGCTATTTTTAGGCATTTTTGGTTGTGTTCAAATTGGTTCTCGCGGTTCTCGCAATAAGAGGTGGTTCTCGCATGATCTTCTCCCTATATATATATATATATTTGAGAAAGTCATATGAAAAACCGAGCTAGTTACTAAAACAAGGGGTTAAAAATGAAAAAGGTTTTGGTGGGTGAAAGGGTGTTTGGTTTGGGTTATGAAATGAAAAGGTTTAGGCTCAAAGGGGCTAACTAGGGGGATTTTGGGTAGGTGGTAAAAAAAATAATGGTGTAGAAATAAAAAGGGTTAGTCCTAATGCCTCCATCATTTACTTACTCGAGTTTAAGTTGGTAAGGACCGGGAATGTATCGTCATGGCAAGTTCTAGAGTCGTAAGAACCAAGCGGCTATTCACACAAGAAACGAAAAATGAGCATTTAATTTAAAGATATGTATTTGTATGCTCAATAAAGGCTCAAAACTCACTTTTGTGGGAATGAGTTTTTATGTGATCAAGTATATATATAATCAAATTTTAACTAAGCTTGTCATGCCTTTTCATAATTTTCTTATGTTGGTTCTTTTTATCACGACGCTATCGGTTGTAAATTTGTAAAAATGTAACCTTTTTAGAACTTTGAAATTCCCAAGTTAAACCTAGACAAGTAAAAAAAATGAAAATTTTTGAAAAAAATTGGGGTGATTAGCGGTTCCAATAGAGTTTTGTGTAAGGCTTGTATTTAGGACTTGCAAGATTCAAGGTTTTAGCATCCCCCCCACACTTAAATTACACATTTTCCTCAATGTATCCCAAAAATAAGTTTTTAGGTTGATTGAATGTGTAAAAAGGTGTGAAAAAACAAAAATTTTGTGTTACTGGGCGCTGAACACGACCCCGTGTTCAGGTGCCAGTAACGAAAACTTACAGAAGGTGGACACGGGGGCGTGTTGACTGGGCATGACCCCGTGTCTGTCAAAGTCTGCAGAATTAAAACAAACAGCAGGTTTGGGGGAGTGGGCATGGGGGTGTGTCGGCTGGACACGGCCCCGTGTGGACAATCTGCAAAGTTGAAAAACAGGTTTCTTTCTTCGGTTTTCCTGTCCCGGCTTTAGTAGTACTAATGCTTAGTACTCTAAGCCTCGTATGTACCTGCTTAATTAATAAACACTATACCACACCATAGCAAACATCCTAATTTTACCAAGTTCAACATCCATGTCAACAAAGTTAAAAAGGAAAAGAAAAAATAAGTGTAGAAAATTAAAAGAAAGTAAATTGGTCAACACTCGGCATGCAGGCCTTAAATTGTTCAAGATTAAAGGTTAACCTGGGGAATCACCAACCAACCGCTTCTTCCTCCGCTCCTCCCGCCTAATCCATGTCCTCGTCCTCATCATCATCATCTCCACCATGCCTAGCCATGTACTCCCGGATATTTCCAATATCATCTTGGATATCAGATATGTTTCTCTCGATTGCTCCAACCCGGTTGTACGTGTTGCTTGCCATATTATAGGTGTTCCTGGTGCACATGAGGTTTTCCTGCAACAAATCATGTAAACTTTGAAAGTTAGGAAAACCGCCTCTTGAGGAGGAGGATTGGCCCGGATCACCATGGGGCTGGTATTGGTACTGATGATGTTGTGGAGCGTGGAGGACAAGTGCCTCTTGCGGGTTCCATGCATGCCCTTGCATCCTTTGGAAGCTAACCGTCCCGTCTTCAGCCTCATAAATTAGGTTCATTGAGCGGCAAATGTGTATATCGACCCTTCCCGACCATGGGCTTCTGCCAAATGACCTAGGTATGTTGGTGAAGTGCTTGAAGAGATGGTACATCCATCCCCCAAAGAAGATAGGGGTTGGTGCAGAAGCAAGGTGGTTCAAATGCATGTTTCGGAGCATGAGGAAAGGGACATCGAGGTGCCTGCGGTTATGGATGCAGTGGAGGACAACTAGATCTCTTAACCCAACAACGCCGCCGTTATCATGCCTTTGGCTAAGAGAATAGATGAGGAGCCTATGGATGTATCGGTAGAGCGGATCCCTCAACTTCGTGCTCTTAGTGCTGTAGTGCCCTTCACCAATCTGAGCCCACTCGGCTTGGCGATCGTTTTCGTCGATCTCTCGCATCCCTCAAGTATTTTCCTCATTACCCGCATCTTCTTCCGCACACAACCCGACAATCGCCCCGAATTGTGCCATTGAAATTGAATACTTAGTTCCACCACACCGGAATGCTACCCCATCATTGTCGAATGGGTCGCACCTTCCATTGAACGTGAAGGTGCTATAGAATTCCAAAGTGCATTCGTGGACGGAACGAACTCTAGTTGTTAAAGCGACTCTTAATGGCCCGGTGACAAGGTTGTTGAAGCGGTCGAGTTGGTTTACCAATGCTAACAAATCCGTGCATGCTTGGCTTGGGTATTCCTCCAGTCTTGTTTGAAGTACTTCGTATCTAGCCCTAGCATCGAGCTCATTTACGTTAAACCTCGTGAACTTCCTAGACATCTGAAAGAATACACCAAAAGTTAGCACGAAACAGTAGAATTTTTGGACAAAACTACAAAAAGTGGGTTGGACACGACCCCGTGTTCAGTGGACACGGCCCCGTGTCCAGGTGTCTGTTACTCAAAAACATCATTTTTCGACTCGGTTTCGAAAACTTGAAAATTTTTGGTCCAATAGGTGCGGTTTCCCCCGAAAATGAAACCCCAAGTGCCGTTTTTCCCAAAATAACCCGTTTACCCACTCAATTTTATCTTTTTCGGTTCAAAAACAAGGGTTTGGGGTTTTTATGAGAAATCGGGCGAATCTATGAACAATACAAGTGTATTTACTTCCCAAAACATTAATCTAACTAAATGCAAACAGATTTAGGCAAAAATTTGAGGTTCGATCCGTATGAAGTTCAAGAACCCTAGAATTTTCCCAAAATTTGTGATGTTTTAACTACATGCAAATGCTAAATCTAACTAATGATAGTGATAGAATCATACATTGATGTTGTTAGAATGATAGGAGACGTCGAAAATCTGCGGAAAATCGCTTGGAACCAGAGCGTTTTTGGGGAAACGGGGCGTGTGGAATGAAGTAACTGTTATGAAAAAGGGGATATATCCCGACAGTAACAGGGACACGGCCCAGTGCCGAGCAAAGTTTTTTTTTTTTTTTTTTAGTGCTCGTGTGAGTGCCCTTGTTTTCCCAAAACTTGGTTAGAAGATTTACCGATTTAGATGTCATCCCGTTTGTTCGTAACTTACCAAGTATGATGTTGATGTTTTCATCCTTCGACCGTTTGAAGCGAGATTTCTTCCTCTTCATCCTCAATAAATCCTTGATAGAGTTTCAGCCGTTGGCCATTGACTTTGAATGGAGGTCCATTCCGAGATTTAATTTCTACTACACCGTGTGAGAAAATATGGGTGATGGAAAAAGGTCCTGACCACCTAGACTTTAATTTACCAGGAAATAATCGAAGTCGTGAATTAAACAAAAGAACTAGATCTCCTACTCGAAATTCATTAGGTTTAATATGTTTGTCATGCAAATTTTTCATTCTTTCCCTATAAATTTCGGAGTTTGAGTATGCATAATTCCTAAGTTCGTCTAATTCATTTAATTGACAAAATCGATTTTTACCAGCAAATTCTAAATCTAAGTTTACATTTTTAATTGCCCAGTAGGCTTTGTGTGCAATTTCTACTAGCAAGTGACAACTTTTTCCATAGACTAGCTTATATGGGGTTGTACGTATTGTTGTTTTATAAGCAGTTCGAAAAGCCCATAAAGCATCATCTAATTTATCTGCCCATTCCTTTTTATTTAACCCTACGGTTTTTTCAAGTATTCGTTTTAAACCTCTATTAGTCACTTCGGCTTGTCCGTTTGTTTGAGGGTGATATGTTGTTGAGACCCGGCGATAGACCCCATATCTTGTTAAAAAAAATTCAAGTTGATGGTTGCAAAAATGGGTACCTCTATCACTTATCAATGCTTTAGGTGTGACAAAACGAGAGAATAATTTTTTCAAAAATCTTACCACGACTCTTCCATCATTTGTTGGAAGTGCCTCGGCCTCGGCCCATTTAGACAAGTAGTCTACTGCCACAAGTATATATTTGTTTCCTTTTGATGGTAGGAAAGGTCCCATAAAGTCGAGTCCCCATACATCAAAAATTTCACAAACAAGAATGCCATTTTGTGGCATTTCGTTTTTGGAATAAATATTACCTGTTCTTTGGTAAGCATCACAAGTCTTGACAAGACTTTGGGCGTCTTTGTAAATGGTCAGCCAATAAAATCCTGAATCAAATACCTTTCGTGCGGTACTAGCGGCACCATGATGCCTCCGTATGGACCTTCATGACAATGGTGGAGAATTCTTCGTGCTTCGCTACCATGTACGCATCATCGGATGAGTTGGTCGGCACACATTTTGAAAAGATACGGGTCTTCCCAAAAATAGTGTTTCACATTAGCAAAGAACTTTTTCCTTTGATGATGTGACCAACCTTTTACGACTATACCGCTAGCCAGGTAGTTAGCATAGTCGGCGTACCATGGTTCTTCCTAGTATTCCACCCTTTCTAGGGACTCTGTTGGAAACTTTTCGTTGATTTGCTCGTCCCTGGTTGCCTCCAAAGCTGAGTCTTCTAAGCACGTAAGATGATCTGCTGCGGTATTTTCTGCTCCTCTTTTGTCTTTGATTTCAATATCAAATTCTTGGAGGAGTAGAATCCACCGAATCAAACGTGGTTTTGCGTCCTGCTTTTTGAAGAGATATCGAATGGCT
Source organism: Helianthus tuberosus (assembly GCA_030545235.1). Classification (NCBI taxonomy): domain Eukaryota; kingdom Viridiplantae; phylum Streptophyta; class Magnoliopsida; order Asterales; family Asteraceae; genus Helianthus; species Helianthus tuberosus. The sequence goes on along the minus strand of JARYGA010004642.1, from coordinate 47,010 downwards.
GCATGATCTGTATAGACTATGGTTTTAGAAAGAACAAGATAAGAACGAAATTTATCAAAGGCAAATACCACAGCTAGTAATTCTTTTTTAGTTGTTGTGTAATTTTCTTGTGCATCATTAAGTGTTTTACTAGCATAATAAATTGGGTGGAAATGCTTTTCTTTTCTTTGTCCCAAGATAGCTCCAACTGCAAAGTCACTCGCATCACACATGATTTCGAAAGGAAATTTCCAATCAGGCGCTATCATGATAGGTGCATTGACTAACATTTCCTTTAGGGTTAGAAATGCTTAATTGCAATACTTGTCAAAGATGAAAGGAGCATCTTTTTCAAGTAATTTTGTTAGAGGCCTTGAGATTTTAGAAAAGTCTTTGATAAACCTCCTATAAAATCCGGCATGCCCTAGGAAACTTCTGATAGCTCTAACGGAGGATGGGGGTGGTAATCTAGAAATAGTGTCAATTTTGGCTCTATCCACCTCCATTCCCTCACTTGAGATTTTGTGAACGAGTACTATTCCCTCTGTTACCATGAAATGACATTTTTCCCAGTTAAGGGCGAGGTTAGTTTCCTCACATCGGGATAACATTTGTTCAAGGTTATCGAGGCATTGGTCGTATGAATCCCCAAAGATAGAAAAGTCGTCCATGAAGACTTCCATTGTCTTTTCTATCATGTCATGGAAGATAGCTACCATGCAATGTTGGAATGTTGCGGGGGCATTACATAGACCAAACGGCATGCGTCGATAATCAAAAGTTCCATAGGGACATGTGAAAGTTGTCTTTTCTTGGTCTTCGGGTGCTATCGGGATTTGAAAGTAACCTGAAAAACCATCCAAGAAACAGTAAAATTTATGACCGGATAATCTTTCTAACATTTGATCAATGAAGGGTAAAGGAAAGTGATCTTTTCTTGTTGCTTCATTTAATCGTCTATAATCTATACATACTCTCCATCCTGTGACATTTCTTGTTGGTATTAATTCATTTTTTTCGTTAGTTATCACCTTCATACCTCCTTTCTTTGAAACTACTTGGACGGGACTTACCCAAGGGCTATCGGGGATAGGATAGATAAGTCCGGCATCAAGTAATTTGATGACTTCGTTTTTAACCACTTCTTGAACATTTGGATTTACTCGACGTTGTGGTTGTATTACCGATTTGTAGTCATCATTCATTAAAATTTTGTACGTGCACATGGAAGGACTTATTCCTTTGATGTCTACAAGTTTCCAAGCGATCGCATTTTTATGTTTTTTTCAAAAGACTAATTAATTTTTCTTTTTCTAAGCTATCTAATTTAGACGAAATAATTACAGGTAATTTACCATCTTTGTCTAGAAAAGCATATTCCAAACCTTTTGGAAGTTCTTTGAGCTCAAGTGGTGGGTCTTTAGGAGACTCCTTATTTGGTTGCTCATTTTTATCAAGAACTTTAAAAGTTTGTTCTATGGCGACCTCTTCTTCAACAAAGTGGTCGATCTTTTCACTTGTATCGGGTGGTTCATTTTCATCTTCAATTAGGGGGTCATTATTGCCGAATGGATATTTCATTAACCGCTCAAGATCGACACTCTTTTTAAATGCCCCTAATTGAAGAGGTAGATTGTTGAACTTCCGGTTTTTCAAAGCTTCGTGAGTTTTTACAAATGGTTGTCCCAACATTAGAGGAGCGTCATCGAGGATGACAAAGTTGGTTGGGATTACCATTTGATTTGTTTGGACCAAGACATCCTCAACTATACCGATTGATTTTATTACTTTCCGATTGGATAGAAAAATGGGTATTTGAAGTGGAGAAAAATCACTAATACTTAATTTTTCGAAAATGTAGTTAGGCATTATGTTAACACAAAGATCTTTATCAATTGTGACATTACTAATAAACGAATTTTGAAAGAAACATGGAACCGGTGTAATGTTAATTTCAAATGGGTCTTCTTTTATTAGCGAGGTTTGATCATTAGTTAACTTAACACTTACCGTTTCGTCTATTTTAGTGTTAGTGTTTAACTCTTTTAAAAACTTAGCATGAGTTGGAACTAAACAATGATTTTCAAAAGAAGGTGACAAGAGATTAATTTCTTCAAAATTAGACTCTTCTTGAATTTTAACGTTGTCGGACTCACCTTTTTCGTTGTTTAACTCATGTGTCGGTTCTTCACTTATTTGTTCTTCCATTTTTACACTTTCAGTTATCTCTTCTTTATTTAGTTCTTCTCTTGCGCGGGACTCCTCTTCCCTGGCGCGAGATTCTTTTATATAGCGATCGATAACTCTAAGGTGTTCTAATATCCTATCGGTCACTTCGGTTATAGAAAAAGGATCGGGATTTTCAAAGTTTGAATCCGGTTGTTCGATCCTTTGTTCCTCATAATACCCATATGAAGTAGATGGTTCACACCATTGTTCTTCATTGTAAGCATATGATGGATAAGGGTCGTAATTTTGTTCTTCATAGTACTCATACGAGGTGGGTTGTTCACGCCATGGTTCCTCATAGTAAGCATACGAAGGTGGTGGCTCATATCTTGGTTCCTCAAAGTATGAGTAAGAAGGCTCATACCTTGGATCATCAAAATATGAGTATGAGGGAGGAGGTTCATACCTTTGGTCTTCATAGGATGTGTATGAAGTTGATGGCTCGTACCTGGGCTCCTCATAGTAGGTATATGAAGTGGATGGTTGATATGAGTTACAATATTGAACCGAGTGTGGATTACTACAATTAGTGCAATAGTTACTCCTATAATCATCCTCCTCATAGGTGTAGTTGTAACCTCCTGAGTATTGATCCATAAGAATCACTCAGCAGACCACAACCAAGTCTCGAGATCAGAAAACGAAAATAAAAACGGAAACAGAGGCTGGACACGACCCCGTGTTCAGTGGACATGGCCCCATGTACAGAATCTGTATCTGGGCATTTTAATTAAACTTACTGGTCTAGTTGAGCACGGGGGTGTGTTCAGCGAGCACGGCCCGTGTTCAACCTACTATATCTGGGTGTTTATGAAAAATGTGCAGCACGGCCCCGTGTTCAGTGAACACGGCCCGTGTTCAGGTTACTATAAATGCAAAACTAAACTAAAATGCAGAAAAATGTGCGCGCGTTTTAAAAAGGTTTTGAAAAACTGATTAGGCCGTCGATTTTAAGCTTTCTTAAAATCCTTGTGTCCCCTGCAACGACGCCAAAAACTTGATGCGTGTTAGGTGTATATGTAGGTTTAAGTATATTTTAAGCCCTTTTACGCTTTCTTTAGCCAAGTTTTAAATTTATAAAACACGATATTTACTAACACTAAACACACATATGGGCAAGTGCACCCATCGTGAGCGTAGTATAGTGTTGGTAAGATACCGAGGTCGTCCAAGGACACAAGAACTTTTAGTACCGGTTTATCCTCAACGTCTAATCAAATCAAAAGTTTAGAAAAATGTTTTTAAACTAAGAAAAATAAAAACTAACTAAAATGCTGAAAATAAAAATAAAAATAAAAGAAAAACAGATAGACAAGATGAATCACTTGGTTCCGACTCGTGTATAGTGTAACCTTTGATTATTTTCGCACTTTTGCACTATTTAAGAGATTATCTTAGTTATTGTAGTTGGCCCCTCTTTTGAAGGTGACGTTACCCTCAACCCAGTAGTTTGAGTCAGCAAGGATACAATCCTAAAGGGTCGGATTATTGAAAGATAATTAATTAAGTTATTAATGCATAATGTGGTAGGCCCCTCTTTTGAAGGTGACGTTACTCTCGGCTAAGTAGTCTGAGTCAGCAGGGATACAGTCCTAAGTAGCCGGGTTAAAGTTTTAATAGTAGTTTAACTTATGAGGGGATCAAAGAGTTTGGACCCCCGCCATCCAATACCGTTAAGTATTGAAGGAGGTCCTACTCAATTTGACCTAGGTCCTTTGCAGGATCTATACACTGAACAATGGCAAGATTCTTACCAAACCGTTCCCTTAACCCCCGACCAGGTAGCCAACATACCTCCATATAGACCGTGGAGATATGAATGGTGAAAATCTTTTATTTTATATAGACAGTAAAATAATGCCAAGACACCACGGACAAATGATAAGGAAGAATCACCTTCAACATAAGAAACTAGTAATTAAAGTCATTAATACATAACCAATTAAAAAGTGCGAAAAGATTAAAAATAAAAAGTATTACACTAGACACTTTGTCTTCACCAAGTGATGTAAGAGACTTAGGCAAACATGACCTTGATTGTCAAGAACTCTTACGATCAATCTTGGATCCCGAGACGACTCACACACTCTATGATGGACAATGGATGATGGTGGTGGATGATGGTGGTGGATGATGGTGTTATGGTGGTGGTGGTGGGTGAAGTGTGAGAGAGGTGGTGTGCCAAGGGATGGTTTGAGCTTGAGCCAAGCACTCCTATTTATAGGCTGAACAGAAGCTCGGGCACGGCCCCGTGTCCAGTGGGCACGGCCCCGTGTCCACATCCTTCTCTTTCTTTATTTATTGCAGCTTGTCTGTATTTGTTGACCACGCCCCCGTGTCCGCTGAGCACGACCCCGTGTGCAGAAGCATATCTGTACTATGAAGATTTGCTTGGATTCTGCGAATCTTATAGTTGACCACGGCCCCATGCCCGCTGAGCACGGCCCCGTGGTGGGCAATGGAAGCTTCTACCACTTTGTATTTTCTGCTGACACTTGGGCACGCCCCCGTGCTGGCTGAGTACGGGGCGTGTTCAGTCTTCTGTCTTCTTGTTTTGCTTGGGAAGATGCTGTCGTGGGGTCGGGCATGTCACGTTTATTTCTTTTCTTGTATTTATGTTAGATTTTACTGTCTTTTTGCTTCTTTTGTTAATTTGAGCTCATTTAATCCTGAAAATACAAAAGGAAGACAAAAGCACACTTTTTCCAACATTAGTACTAAAAAAAAGTTAGTTTTATGCCACAATTGATGTAATTTATATGTTGCATTTTGCACACATCAACCGCCAAACACCACAACCAAAATATTTCTGAAAAAAAAAAACCGTAAAAACACAATAACAAAAAGGAAAGATGAAGATGTTACTAACCACTTGTGAAAATTCGCACCGTATGGTTCGATACGGGATAGAAATGGTATACGGGAGAGAGTTGTGTGTGTTTTTTGGTGTGTGTGTGTGTTTGAATTGATTTTGATCTAGTTTTCCCTCTTTAGTGAGCTGAAAAGTTGTTTGTGTTGGTATACACTCCTCATTGGCCAATACGTGGCTTATAGATTGCTTACCAGCAGCCGCTTATTGTGCTATGAGCGGCATATAGAGGCTGGTATACACCTCTCATTGCCCAATATGCTGTATATGATGCCTTTTTTTTAATAAAAATAGTGATGTAAATAAGTGTTTTTACATTATAAAACAATGCAATTAACATTTTTTATAAAATAAATGTTGCTTACACTATATTCAAAAGATAATAGAATGTAAGAGGGTAAAACAACACCTTTAGAGAGTCATTACATCTGTTACTATCACGTGCGGTTCCATACCCTCTACCAACAATCCTTTGAGCTTCTGTAGGACCCACAAGAAGTTATCATGTTTTTCTTTAGAGATAAAAGCATGAGCGACACAAAACGACTTGTGTGTCGATGTCACACCCAAAATTTGAACAAACGGAAGTCTATACTCATTCGTAGGGGTGTTCAAAAAAATCCGAATCCGAAACCGAATCCGAAATATCTGAAAACCCGTATCCGAAATATCCGAATTTTCGGATATCCGAAAATCGGATAATCCGAAAATTCGGATTCGGATAGTGATTTTGAGAATTTTCGGATAATCGGATAATCCGAAAATATCCGAAAATTTAATTTTTATTTTTTTTGGATATCCGAATATCCGAAAATATCCGAAGTATCCGAAAAATATCCGAAGTATCCGAAAAATATCCGAAATATCCGAAAAAATATTCGAAATATCCGAAAAATATCCGAAGTATCCGAAAAATATCTGAAATATCTGAAATATCTGAAAAATATCCGAAATTTATATTCGGATATCCGAAACTATCCGAAAAATCTGGTTCCAAATATTAAAAGATAATAAAAAATTAAAAATTAAAAATTAAATAAAAAATTGGATATTCGGATATCCGATTAGATATCCGAACCCGAATCCGAAATTTCGGATATCCGAAAATCGGATATCCGAAATTTCGGATATCCGAAATTTCGGATTCGGGTTCGGATGTCAATATTTCACTATCCGAAATTTCGGATATCCGATTTTCGGATATCCGAAAACCGGATTATCCGATCTTGAACACCCCTACTCATTCGTTTTGTAAGTGGTATCAATCATCAACACATGTGGGAAAACACGCCACATTATGTACGCGTACCGATGAACAAAAAAACCCTCCTCGACCGCATTTGTTTCGGGATTCACCCGGGTGTGGTAAACATACCTTCCTTCATGCAACATTTGCTCCAATATCTGCATTGGAGTCCGATCACCGTACATTTTGACTTTAATCTTTTTTATCACGTTTTGTATGTCTCGTAGAATGCACACGCTCTGTGGGTTTTGTTTTCTTATGGTTAAATGTATGTTCGTAGGCTCCATGTTTTGAATATAAAGTCTCTCTACCAATGATTCTTCGTCTGGGGTCAACCTTCTCGCAAGCGTGTGACCCTCGAGAAATACCGCAGGCTCATGGTTATGATCCGTTTGCTTCACCACTAAGCTCCAATTGCCACTACTTGCGTCTAGTTTCCCTATCATTTTAAAAGGACACCCAATCTTCTTGCTACCAGAACGCCGAACTATTGCTTTACTTTTGCATGTGCCTCCACGATCGCATTGCAACCATATCTTCACTGTCCTTGCTGACGAATCTTCGCCTTTTGTTACCGTTCGTTGGGTCACAATGACGTAACCTTTCACAATTTCTTTTTTGTAAGCCCAATTCTTTAACTCGTGAAGTGTCGCAAATACCTGAAACAACGGTAATTTAAAACTATATTTAAAACTATATTTGTTTAAAATCTAATAAACCTTATACATAACGAATAACACGTATACAAAATCAACATTGTCTAAAATCTAATAAAAAATATACATAACGAATAACACGTAAACAAAATCAACTTTGTCTAAATTCTAATAGGCACCCTTCTAATAAACCTATACATAATGAATAACACGTATACAAAATCAAAATTGTCTAAAATTTAATAAACATTATACATAACGAATAACACGTAAGTGACGGTTATGTTATACCTTTCCTTGTTTTTTCGGGTCATTAGCACCATCGTCACCGCCACCACCATCGTCCCAGCCACCACCATCGTCCTCGTCTTGATCACTTTCCTCGAAGTGTGTAACACCTTTCTCGATTTCGTTATCATCTTCCTCGAAGTCAAAAGCACCTTTCTCGGACTTTTTCTTGCATTGTTTTTCCTGATGGGAATGGTAAGTCCCGTATGCGTGTTGCAGATAGCTTAGAGCCACGTAAGATGGTCCCGCCTCCTCTACGACCTGAAACAACTTAATGGTTAGACTAAAATAACCAAAACGACAATATGAATTTTTTACCTGGTTCAAATCAGGCATCACGCACCGCACACTCCCTTCCTGATGCGAATGGTAAGTTCCGACGTGTTACGGATAGCTTTGAGCCACGTAAGATGGTCCCGCCTACTCTACGACCTGAAACAAATTAATGGTTAGACTTTAATAACCATAACGCCAATATGAATTTTTTACCTGGTTCAAATCAGGCATCACGGGCCGCACACTCCCTTCATCACAACGACGCACGGAAACCACCTCCTCCTCACCTCGATCAACGTCGGGTAACCAAATGCTTTCGGAGACGTATGACTCATTCGAACTTTCACCAAAAAAATATCCAAAGTCCCAATTTGACATCGTGATTCGAATCTAATTTAACCAGACCGTTTATTTGAAAATTTTTATCATTTTCATCACTTTTTGGGATTTTTGAACATTTGTATTACATGAATCCCGTAAGCTTGGGGTAAAGGGAAAAAATTCGAAACAATACGCAGCGTATAGGGCCATGAGCGCGTATATACGGATCACCTTTTCAGCCTTTTCAGTCTGAACTCCGCTGTCATGTCAGCAATATACCTTAAATTCAGATATTATAGTACCAATGAGCAGCGTATAAAGCAATGAGAGGCGTATAGGGTTTAATGCTCTAACTACCACCTTTCTAATACACCGCTCATAGGGCAATGAGGGGCGTATAGCTTTACTTTTTCTGACATAATTAATGCACTCAACCCCTATACAACCCTTATTGCCTTATACGGGGCTGCTGGGGGGGGGGGTGTCACTACTTTTGTGGGATGTACCAATACCCTCACCCTTATTTAATAGCTTGAAATTTCTAGCGTTTTATATGGAATATGTATTTCATAACTTGAAATTCAATTTATTGAATTCAATCGATCGAATTCTTAGAATTCAATTTATTGAATATAAAATTCATATTAGAATTATTAATCGATTTAAACCAATCGATAGATAATTTGAATATGAAATTATTAGCCAACAATCGTAGACTAATATAAACAATTTTGAAATTGTTTAACTGTGGAATCAATCCTTTGAATTTACAAAATACATTATTTTTTGTAGTTATATTTTGACTAGATTTTTTAGATTGATAAATCATTTGTTTCGATAGATGTTAATCGATTTCTTTTTGTGTTTGTTTATAAACATCATTTTTTAATTTCTTTCAAAATCTTAGTTTTATGTTTGAATAAAATTCTTTTTAAGATTTTAAGGAGAAATATGAAATATCAATCTTGAAGTCTTTTAACAGTTTGAAATAAAATCTATACCTTTTCCTTCTTGTATTTTCTTCTTGAAAAATTTCTAATTATTCTGCAAGGGACCAATCCAACCCTTATTTCCCTAACGGCCTCCTGCCTCAGCGGTACTTCAACGGGCTCCAGGACTCCAGGTTTTACAGAATAGAAACAACTTTATGATAGAAAATAAGATAGGGGGTTACAACAACCCTTATTGCCTTATACGGGGCTGCTGGGAGGGGGGGGGGGGCCTGCTGGGGGGGGGGGGTGTCACTACTTTTGTGGGATGTACCAATACCCTCATCCTTATTTAATAGCTTGAAATTTCTAGCGTTTTATATGGAATATGTATTGATAATTACGTTAATGGTCCCTTAAGGTAATAACAAGTGATTTTGATGTTAATGGGCCTTATCATGTGTTAGTAAGTTGTTGTAGGTTACAAAAAGTCGTGTTAGGTGTACTACCAAGTCATTTAGGTGTGTTAATAACATTAATGGTCCATGTCAAGGTAGATTGAAGCATATGTCAATCGACTACATGTTTATGTTTCAAAGAACGTGGAAACAAATCGACCATTTGCTAAAAAAATCTTAAAGAGATATACATGATCGTACAAGATTTCAATTGCGAAATCACCAATTCCAACAAGTTGGTACTACCTCATTAGCTCCAATGAGGAGTTCAACATCATATTTTCTATCGGAAACAATTGAGGCTCGAAAATATTTTAATTTTTTTTATTACAGAACATGTTATATGAGTAAATCGGTAAAAATGGTACGAAGATAAACATATTATTTTTTATTACAGAACATGTTATATGACTAAATCGGTAAAAATGGTACGAAGATAAACATATTATTTTTTTATCATAAGTATTTTTTTTTGTTAAGTTGAAAGCGAAAAATGCCAAGATAGTCGTTATGGTTTGCCCAAATTTCACCTATAATTCCTAACGTTCTAAAATGAGTAAACTGCCATTTTGGTCCCTGTGGTTTGGTCATTTTTGCCACTTTAATCCAAAACTCAAACTTTTTGCATCTGGGTCCCTGTGGTTTCAGTTTTATTACCATTTTGGTCCAAAAATGAAATCATGTCATATTTGTATTATAAAATCCTACTACTTTGTCATTTTCCGCAGAGGCAAAATGATCATTTTTTTTATAAATAAATACCGTATTTTATAAGACAAATATGCCCTGATTTGCCCCTGAGAAAAATGACAAAATTGCAGGATTTTATAAGATAAATATGTCCTGATTTCATTTTTAGATCAAAATGACAATAAAACTGAAACCACAGGGACCCAGATACAAAAAGTTTGAGTTTTGGACTAAAGTGAAAAAAGTGCCCAAACCTCGGGGACCAAAATGGCAGTTTCCTCTTCTAAAATTATACCTATAGTCCCTAACTTTTGCACATTCGTTCTCGGATAGTCCATAACATGAATGGAGGTTGATTTTCTTAATTAAGTGAGCATGAAATTACTATATTACCCTGACCTTTTAACAAAACAAATAGAAGTCACTTTAAATATCATAAAAAACATGTGGGGCCCACCCCACTCCCACTATCTTTTTCTCTATTTCTTCTTATTTGCAACTCCACAATGTAAAACCTCCACCACCATACAATCACCAATCCACCTCCATACCAACACCATAACACCACCCCGTCATCGCCAGAAAAAAAGTACCCCATAACACCCCCACCCCGCCGCCACCACCTCACCCACCATCCCCGGAGAAACACACCAAACCACCGCGTTTCAAGGTGACAGTTATCCGAAGTGTACGCTTAAAAACAATTAAGGCTAAAGGGTGTGGGGGTAATGGCTGGGACATGATTCGCCACGTAGGAACATAATGGAAGGCTACACCACCCCCTTGCATGATCCACCATGGTTTGCATGGATTAAACTATGGCAACCATGGTCCTCTTTTTCATTTTTCAAAAAATCATTTCCTTTTTCTTTAAACAAAGATAAATTAAAATAAATAAGGGGATAATGGTTTGGGTTATGATCACACCCTTAGGGTATTGGTTTTGGATGGTGGATCATAGGTGGGTGACATGGCACTAACGTGGAGGGTCATGATGGTCATGACCACACCCTATAGCCTAAGAAGATGTTCGCTCAGATTTGGTCAGAGACATGAGAGGTTCTCCGGAGATTTCTCTCTATAACCTCTGTTTCTCTCGCTAGAACCAGAATATGGACTACGAACAGTATGACGACAAGAATTGTTTAAAATAAATTCCGACTATTTAAAGATTAAATCTTTAACTTCAATTTAAAATTTAATTCTATCTTAACCTTTAACTTCAATTTCAATTACTCCATTGATGCACCTTGCAATTCCTCATGAATACTTCTCCTAGTACTTCTCATGACGGTTCAATAGGTATAAGTATGTGGGGTGTGGTTTTGGGCTCCCCCACCACCCCTGACGCCATATCTCCTTCACCTCTCACACTGATCGATGTCGAAAGGTCGGTCAATATATATGTTTCAAAGTGTCCTACTCACCTTTACTAGTAAGGGCAAGTAGGGTGTCGAATCCACATGGAATTGGTGGAAAGTTATAGTTTTATCTAGATTGCCTAAACTATTGATTCTTGGTTTTAATTTGATTTGAGAAAAGTGATTTTTGGTTGAAAAACAATAATGAGAAAGGTTACATCCTCCAAACTTTAGGTTCTAGGTTTCACACAAAATTCAGTTAATTGATTAGGAACCACATAGACATAGTTATGAAAATTAGTAAATAGCAATCAAAACAGGTTCTTGTCATTAAACCATGTCAATTACCCAATTTATAAGTGTCAAGTAAACCCTCTTTAGTTACCCAACCTGCTTCTAGGTTTTGTCGTCAACCGGATGTAATTGTAAATAGAGAACTCAAAACATACACAAATTGTTTAAATTAACTAATATGCCAATTAGATTTAAATATTTGTCATCACAAATAAAATAAGATCCAATACATAAACCAAATAATGTGCAAAACCTATATGAAATGTTACCTGGAGGAAGTCACAAAAATTCTAGCCACTCATGATGATGATTTGATCTTCAGATTTGATGTTGGAATGCAAGGTGGATGATGAAGGAATGATTGAAAGGTGTGGAATGGTGTGAAAACTTGCACAAAGTCACCTAGGATCACCCCTAGCCTTGCCTCCCACGAATTAGATGAAAGAGATATGGAAGAACCCTGACAAATCATGCTTTATGGTAAACTCACGACTTTCCATCTATAGCCATCGTTAGCATACGACGCTGCAGTAACCTTTCGACCATCCTAATTGCACCCTACGACCAAAACACCCTTACGGTGCCTGAACACTGAATTACGACAGTGGCTTACGGCCAGACCATTCTTCTAAATTCCATATCTTTGCTCCTTTTAGAGTGTTCCACCTTCCGGTTCCTCGTTTAGGCATCCTGTAAGCCCGCCAAATCTACAAAAACACATTTTATCGTAGTTAAACAATTCTAATTGAATATACTCCATAAAACCCATAATATTAAGAACTTAGACTCACTAATTACCATTCCACCACCCGTTTATCACATCCCCACACTTGAGTTTTGCATGCCCTCAAGCAAATCCGTTCAAAACATTATATCAGACAAAAAAAAAATACCCCCAATCGTCGTTACCATGCATTAGCTAGAGTCAAAAGTCATACCCCATTCCAGATCAGCATTAGATGTGTTAATTCATCAAGTCAAAATTGATTTTCATTCTAAGACCGAATTCGCCTAACTAAACCTAACATTCTTCTAGTTTTTATTTTCATACAACACACCTCTCATAATTTTTCACTCCATACAGTTGAACTAGCATGTACTGCACTAGTATTAGTCTCTCAAAAACCGAATGTGAACTATGTTAACATAAGCTTGTATGACATTCACACCTACACTGTAACTCATAAGGCAATGCACATATCTAAAGTACTTATGGGTTTTCGGCTTAGGCTAATGTAAGGAATTTATGGCTTAAATTGCTAAAAGAAAAAGGTGAAACCAAACTGATTGACAAGCCTTATCCAGAATAACTAATAACTCCGAAACTTAGGTCATTTTTTATTTTGACCCATATCTAAGAAGCTTCTTTTTTTTTTTTTTTTTTTTTTTGCTTTCTTTTTTATAGCTTCAAACTGTACACTTTGGATGTCATTAACAATTGGTAAAGTTTAATTGTCAATTTGGGGGAACATGTGGGTTTAACAAATAAAAGGTTATAAGACTCAAAGTAGGCTTCTAAGGGGAATTTTCTAGATTAACAGGTCAAACAAGCAAACAAAGAAAAGGTGTCAAACAAAACGGGAATCCTAGTTTGCCTTTGTCATCTATGTGAATATGTCAAGTCCACAATCTCAGCACGTATCAAAACACACAAGTTCTCAAATAGAGAAACATATAGCCTACTCTCAACAAATGAAGATATTTATGTGTAAATCAATCTAACAACTAGTAGGCTCAAGATCTCACTAATGTGGGTAATAAGGTTACCGATGTGAGGATGTAGTTATAACCAATAGCTTGTTAACCCTAGTTAGGCAATTCTAAACATTTTTCTCTAAAAATACATGCTGAAAATGATTCATATTACTTTTCCACAAATTAGACCATGACTAAGTACCTCTACTCACAAGCAGACAACGAATTAGGTATGTATTGAATAAGCCGCTTTCATGTCCGATTAGACTGCTTTAAGGCAAAACTTTTAAAATTTTATATTTCGTTTTTATAATTCCCTCCATCCCCATACTTGGGACATGTTGTCCCCAATGTATAGGTTTTAAGCTCAAAACATGTAGTTACCAATTCATTCAACATCTTAATTCCATAAGCAACTTATTCAACCCCCAATCCGACCAGACTTATTAAAGACGCAAAACTACCATTCTCAACACAAAAATAATTATTTCACGCCCCCAAGTTCATGAAACAAATAAAACATAAACACAAGAAAATAAAAATAGTTCACCAAAGCAAGAACCTAAAAGTAGGAAAGAGTACATGGACCTGATCAAATGCCTCTTGGGTTCTTCTGTGAATGCTCAACACCCCCAACAAACACACATCGACCCAGATGCGTATAGATTTAGTGCTAACCTTGCATGTCCGCACAACTTTCCCACACTTGTCTTCTACAACGGTTATAAAACACAAACACAAAACAAAGAAAAATTACTAACTCGGTCTGCCTCCCGAGAGTGCTAAGTTTACTGGTCTTTAGCCAGACCATACTTGATGTCTTTGCTTATGGTGGTCTTGTAGGATGTTTGCATCCTTCATCTCCTAAACTTGTTCACCTCATATCATCCACTTTCTTCCATACTTGATCATACCATATAAACGTTGCTTTGTCAAGATCAAATTCCACCGATTTCTTGACCTTTTTTGGTCTTCTCCTTCTCAACCTTTTCTTTTTTTCTCTTGAGATCCACTTTCCTTCTTTTCATTCAACCTATCAATCATAAAACATTCTTTTCCTTCTTTCGGATTTTCCTTCACAAGAGATCGACTTTTATCAATTTTACAATTAGATGAGTTAGAAAACACCTTTAAACTCATTTTCTTTTCCCCAAACCTCATTCTGGCCATTCCTTCAGCACAATCAATAATAGCCTTTGCTGTAGCTAGGAATTGTCTACCCATAATAATAGCCGGCTGTGCAGGGGCGGAACCATAATATTATGAGCCGTAGCACGGGCTACGGCTCAACCCCGTATTCGTAGTGCTTTTTTTATGGTTTTATATAAATGATACCCCTAAAAAATATGAGGATACCTCTAACCAAAAAATAAGATACTTGATATTACTAAAATCCCATCTTTTTATAAGCTTAAACATTTTCAACCCGAAAACTTGTAGAACAATTATGCCCGAATGATAAAATAAGCTCAAATTAACAATAATAAAATTGAAAGGAGTCCCTAAATATAATTAATAAAGTTAACCCAAGGCGCAGAACGATATTATAGTTGAATAAGTGATCTTGTCCGTCCTATGGTGGAAACCGAAACACATAGTTCTTGTCCTTTTGTTTATCGGGTAGTGAAGCTAGCTTTAGTTTTACCGGTCGCAACCGCAACCGTTGAAATATATTCTTTTCTAAATTGAAGCATGTCAAGACGGATTTACACAATCGAATAGGCCCGTAATATTTGAACAATGTTATGGTTTGTGCGGTCGAAAAATAAACTTTTGATAAAGTAAAAGACGATGATGTGATAAAACAATTTCAAGCTATGAAAAAGAAAGAGGACATATCTATTAGGTATTTGTTTTACTTTATTTATTATTTTTTATAATTGGCCGGTAAATTTTTTCTGAGGATACCCCTAAATTAATGGGCTAGTTCCGCCACTGCAGTTGTGTATTCTTAACACAATTGAGCACTATAAAGTCCACTGGATAATAAAACTCACCTACTTTCACAATAACTTCCTTAACAATCCCCCTAGGACACGAATGAGTCTGGTCGGCCAACACTACAGTGGTGTTGGTTTTCTGTAAAGGACCAAAGTTAAACGATCATATACACTTCCCGATAGAATGCTCTCGCATGCTCCTAGATCCAAAAGTGCCCTATCCACTTTAAACTCGCCTATTTTAATAGAAATAATAGGCGCTCCTGGATCTTGGAGTTTCGGGGGAAGGGTACCCAACAAAACGACGTTCACGCTTGCACTTAAATCAAGTCATTTCGGAAATTTGTGATAACGTTTTTGGATACTTAACTCTTTCAAACACTGAACATGATTAGAACATTCTTTAATTTCATTAATGAACTGTAGGTTGATTTTAGCTTGTTCAAATTTCTCCCACCGTTCATCCCTTACTCATTTGTAGTGAAAGTTGGTGCTGTTAACGCCATTGGAAAAGGAATTTTTAAATCTTCATTTTTAATTATGTCCTGTTCATGATCAAAATCAGACTCAACGTCCTTCACCACTCCCTCTACAAATTGTGGTGGAGTATTTTTAACACTAGAAATCTCATAGATAGCAAAAGCGCTTACCACATTAACATGTGTATTCCGCGAAGAAGATTAATGTGCTGGATTTACCTGTGTCTCAGTTAGAAGTTTTCCATTGCTTTTCTTCAACTCAGCCACATCTCTAGTTAGTTGTCCAACCTGCACAGTTAAAGCCTGAAATCTGAATAGACTTATCACATACCTCATTACTTTGCTTGATACCATGCAAATCCTGTTGTATCAACTTCAACACATCCATCACTTCATTACCTTTCTGAGGGTTATTCTGAAAACGAGATTGATTAGATGAATTATAATTATTATAATTACCTCATTGACCATTACCTTGAAAACCTAAAGTGTTTTGATTCTGATCACCCCTAACTAAAATTATGGTGGTTTCTAAACCCTAGGTGGTATGTATTTGAGTTTATATTAAAATTTCTACCACTACCTATAACTGGCTTACCTCCTCATGCTTACCGACTATACTAGGACAATTATCTGCTATATGTCCTAACTCTCCACAATGACCACACATCTTAAACATAGAATTACCCTGACCAAACTGCCTCCAAGATTGGCTAACTGTTGTTCTACCTTTACCAACCTATCCGATCAACATTGCTACCAGTGGCGGAGCTTGACCAAAAGTTTCGAGTGGGCGTAACGTGATGGGACCCAATTTTTTTTCCTATCGTTATGTTTCGGGTCAGGTCGGGCCGGCTATCGAATCGGGTCAGGTCAAATAATAATAGTTCCAAATAAAACTAAAAATTTCATTCATTCAAAGGACTCGTTCTTACACATAAAAACTTGCGATTAAATTTATTATGTGGTGGGTAATCTAGGGTTAAACAAATAAGAGTTAAAATATATTTACAAAACTACCCATCACTTGTATATAAAGTGGTAACAAACTTTACTTTAATTTGTATATTGTATAAATATTTAGGATATACAAAGTGGTAACAAACTTTACTTTAATTTATATATTATATAAATATTTAGGAAAAATAATTTGGGGGAGGCGATCCTATGTAATTTTTAAAATTTCCGGACAATTTTTCGAAACCTATACACTTCTAACCGAAACATTGGGGTGGGCGGGTGCACCCCCGGGCACCAACTAACCTTCGCCACTGATTGCTACCATCATTCATCGCCCTAACCGTGGGATACCTGGATTTCTTAGTGGACTGGGCTTTTCTCTTAGAAGTTACAGCTCTCCTCTCTATATATTCCCAATCTATGTACTCATTGATACCAAAAGTTCCATTAGATATGGAATCCAAATCCCTACAGTCATCTGGTGATATTCCCTCAGAAAACAAACTAATTTGTTAGCATCGTTTTAAAACATGTAAATGCTTCATGAAATAACTCACTTGGTTGCCGTAGGAAATCTATGATGTTCTTCCTTGCCTCATTTGTCCTTTGCGTTGTATAGAACTCTTCTAAGAACTATTGCTGTAGTTCCCGCCAGGTGTGGATGGAAGCTGATGGAAGACTTTGAATCACTGGAGAGCTTTGTCCTTTAGTGTGAACTGGAAGAGTACTAGCTTCACCTCGTTTGGTGTAAACCCCTAACATCCTATAGTATTACATCTTGCATCAAATGCCCCCAGTAGCTACCCTATGATATTTTGGTAGACTCTGGATAACATTTGACCTAACCTCAAATGACCTACCATCAGCTCTATTTGGAGTGACAATTGCTAAAGGGTTATTCAAGATGGGGGGTCTAAAGTGGCTCTCAACCCCTCTAATTGGAACTCTGTCAAATCTCCTAGGGATACCCTCTGGTTGGTTTTGTCAGACTATGTTCCTAGGATTAGGTCTCAAGGGAATGGTTCAATGGTTGTTGTTAAGGTTAAGGTTTGAATGGGATATCTGGAATAGGTGGGCTACTAGAGTACCCTTGGTAGATTTGATTATGTACTCTTGCCAACTGTTGTTTCCCCATATCTCCCTATAGTCTTCATAGTCGGTATACCTATCTCTATACCCCTTTTGATATAGTTCTCTAGTGGCTCCTAAAGTGGTACATTGGATGTGTGTGGGTTGAATGGGTATGATGTAATGGGTTGGGTAGGTGCCGGTTAGGAAATGGGTTCATCATCAGGTATAATGCTCACATGTGGTGAGCACTGGTGGATGTAAGGTTGTTCCTTAAGGAGTCGGCTCTGTGATGATGTTTGACCATATGATGGGTTAAACTGGTCAAAGTTTGAAAAAATGTGGTACAGGTGGAATTTGGGTAGTGGCTTCGATGGATTATGAAAGTGGGTCAGCTGGGTTAAAAGTGTTGGGTGATGGTTGATTTGGTGTTTGTGAAAACTCAACTTGGGATGGAAGTGGGTCACTGGTTTGACCAGCTAAGGTTACTATAGCTTTCCATGCTATCAGCAATGGGAGATGCTAAGGTTTCGGTTTGGTGTAAGATCCTATTGTTTCAAACTGTTTTTTTCCGATTTCTGGTCAAACTACAAAGGTGAAAAGTTCCTTGAATGTATTGTATGATATATGCAACTTGAAAATTACCTGCACAAAACAAAAAAGAAAAACTCATGCAGTACTGAACGAAAAAAAATTAAAAATACTAAACCAAGAACAAAAGAAAATATATTTTTGGATTTTTTGGGATTTTATCAAGTAAAAGAAAACTAAACTAAGCGCACCGACTCCCCCGCAACGGCGCCATTTTGATCAACGTGGAATGGTCGATCAAAAGATATGTTTTGTGTCATATTCACCTTTACTAGTAAGGGCAAGCAGGGTGTCTAATCCACAAGGAATTGGTGGAAATTTATAGTTTTATCTAAATTGCCTAACTATTTATTCTTGGTTTTAATTTGATTTGAAAAAAGTCATTTTCAGTTGAAAAACAATAATGAGAAAGGTAACCTCATCCAAATTTTAAGTTCTAGGTTTCACACAAAGTTCAGTTAATTAATTGGGAACCACATAGACATAGTTCTAAAAATTAGTTAAAATAGCAATCAAAATAGGTTCTTGTCATCAAACCATGTCAATTGCCCAATTTATAAGTGCCAAGTCAACCCTCTTTAGTCACCCAACCCGCTTCTAAGTTTTGTCATCAACTGAACGTAATTGTAGAGAGAGAACTCAAAACACACACAAATTGTTTAAATTAACTAATACGTCAATTAGATTTAAATATTTGTCATCACAAATAAAATAAGATCTAATACATAAACTAAATAATGTGCAAACCTATACGAACCGTCTCCCTGGAGGAAGTCAAAAAAGTTCTAGCAACTCATGATGGATGGTGAAGGAATGATTGGAAGGTGTGGAATAGTGTAAAAACTTGCACAAAGTCACCTAGGATCGCCCCTAGCTTTGCCTCCCACGAATTGGATGAAAGAGAAATGGAAAAACCCTAAAAAATCATGTTTTTTGGTAAACTCACGACTTTCCATCTGCAGCCACCATAAGCTTACAGCGCTGCAGTAACCTTACGTCCATCCTGGTTGCACCCTACAGTCAAAAACACCCTTACGACGCCTAAACACTGAATTATGGCAGTGGCTTACGGTCAGACCAATCTTCCAAATTCCATTTCTTTGCTCCTTTTAGATCGTTCCACCTTCCGATTCCTCGTTTAGGCATCCTATAAGTCCGCCAAATCTACAAAAACACATTTTATCATAGTCAAACAATTTCAATTGAATAAACACCATAAAACCAATAATATTAACCAGTGAAAAATGCCTGGATAGTCCCTGTGGTTTCACATTTTTTCACCTATAGTCCCTATCTTTCTAAAACTACTTGAATAGTCCCCAAGTTTTCAATTTTTGTTCCCGGATAGTCCCTGAAACGGATGGGGGTTAGTTTTTGGTGTTAAGTAGGTGTGAAATTACTAAAATACCCTTATCATAAAACAAAATATATACACCCACATATTATCCCTTTCTCTTCATCCCTGCTCTCTCTCTCTCTGGTACCACCACCACCGTCACCTCCACCGCCGCCATCATCACTGACCACTACCACCATCATCACAACCACCCCTGCCGGTCATCCTTTTACAGGCAAAACACCCCCAACCTCTCCACCACCTTAAACCCACCACACAACACCCACTTACCTCTCTAAATCATCGGCCGGCCACCACCATTGCTTGGTGGTGGTGCACGACGGCAACGCAGGAGAGAGAGGGAGAGCGAGGAGAGATAGAGAGAGAGAGAGAGAGAGAGAGAGCACATCGGGGAAAGAGGAACGACGGTGACAGCGGCGCCGCCGTCTGCGGGGCGGCGGTGACTTATTTTTCCGGCGAAGGGTGTTAGGACCGGTTTGACTTCAAACGATTGCGAACCGACTCGTGCGACGTGCGGAATCCGTACACGAGCAAGACCGAAATACACGAGACCGTAATCTAAACGTGACTCTATTGAATATTCGACAAGAACAAGCACCACGAATCACCTTTACAACTTTCTCTCTCTAGTTTCTCTCTCTAACCTTCAAAGCTCCAAAGTTGCAAAAATGGCAAAAGTTCCTAAATGAAACCCTAAGGCTTCTATTTATAGGCCAAGGCTTATAAGGAATTTCCCATTATTTACAATAATGCCACCTTGCCTTTTTCTATCTAATATTACAATGTAAGTCTAAACTTAAACTGTTTCTGCTACGGTCTTGAGATGACGGAGGCGATAGACATACTGTACTAACAGACTCCCCCTTGGATATTGCCGCAGTCAATCTCAAACATTTAGTCAGACTTGTAGCTTTAGGTTTTTCTCTCTCTCTAGCTCGAACAGAATCCTCGTGGATCTGTCTTCAGCTTCAGCTCCCCCTTTCGGTAAACTCTTCAGGCTCCCCCTTTCGTCAAGCTTCCGTGCTTTGGGATCGACACCTGGCTTTCCGGTTACAAGCTCTTCTGGGAAAAATATCCTGGCGCCTATGCACGCTTCCCCTTGCGTTGAGCTCGTCTTCAGACTCTCCCTTAAACTCGGCTGTCGGGATCGTAGTCTGGAATCTGCAATCCTCAAACATTTATAAGTAAAACATTTTACAGTGAAAACATTTTCAGTTGTCCAGGTATCGTAACCTGGCTCTATTAAACTTTCTAAATCAAGATCCTGGGACTAAGATATAATAATATGAAATATATCCAGGATTACTTGATACTCTCCCCCTATCAACAATCTTCAAAGATTTGGCAGTTTCAACGAACCGGATCAGAAACTGGCTCTTTTACAGATTTTAACAATATAAGCATCCAACTCCCTCACAGTTAATCATCCAAGTCCAAATTAATGACCTTGGAGATATCACAAACTGTTTTTGATTTTTGATTATAAAATTTCAAGTTTCAAATTAATGAACTTGTTTTATTTTCAGAAACACAATCAGCATACTTAGATTTTGAAGCTCAGCTTCAGACATCGGTTGTCGAAAATCAAAATCTTTTTGTATCTTTCTGAAACATGAAGCAATAAAGAAATATGTACAAACATATTTATAGACAATATTTTTGTTTGAGTTTGCGTCAGAGGATCATATCAGTTTTTGACAAGTCACAAGTACCGTTGAGCTTAGTTACTCATTAAGAATTAAACAATTCACTTAGATTGTCGATATACTGATCCACTTTAAATTTTCACACAACTTTCAACTGATTCAGGATACGAATTAGGTGAATTAAGAACTTAAACTCATTCATGTGTCCCACCTCTTGAATATACTCCCGTATCCAGATCCTAATATTCAGTCTTACAGGTGAGTATACCTAGATGATATCTGTAAGGGGAATAAATTATAGTACGAAACCGTGAGAGCTCAGGTCAGAACTTCCGTTCAGCAGAGAGATGACGGCTCGACTTTTGGTGTGTCCCCTTTAGAGGATCTTTTGTTTACAACAACAATGACTATCAATTTTATTGTTTCATCAATTTGCTGAGGGCGGCGCTATATTTCAAGCAATGCAGAAAGTATTATCCGGGGACTAGGCCATTGCTTCCGCAAAATCAGAAGTCCCGGGATAATACCCCAGATATCACTAAGCATAAAGACCTAGTATCTCAGAAAGAGGGACCCTTCAAACGAGATTTCAGGGGTTACCTATATATCCAAATAGTGTTCCCCACGAAATAAGCAAGTTTGAATTTAGGTTTATATCCCGAAAAAGTTTACTAAATGTATAAAAATCTACCGACACATCCACGGTGAGATCGTTTAACACACTTTAACTTTCCAATTCTTTAGCGTACTGTAACTGTCTACTGATGTACTATCATTTCCTCTTTTTACACAAAACTCATTTTTGAATTTTATCATGTTTTTAGCTTTTTCAAATTTTCTAATGTTTTTGGATTTTCTGACAATTTCTTACTCCCCCTAAAATGCAAAACCATTTAAAGAAAATTTGACAACCAATACTGATAGCTTTGTCTCGCCATCCATTTTCTGCTTCTCATGCACTGATTTGCAGAAAATCTAATGTAAAGTACCCCCATGATTTACAACCCATTGATTTTCGACAGTTTGAAAACCGTTTTTCAATCTTGTGAAAGTAATCATGTTTGTTCAGCCGTGAGGGTTTCGGCATATTCAATCAACATATTTTTGTATTTTTGAATATTTTTGACAAAAACAAAACATATTTTTGGTTTTTCAAAATTTTCAATTTTTAGGGTTTTTGAAATATTGTTTATTTATTTACAGAACAAACAAACTCCTAGTTTAACAGTTGCAGGGACCAGCAGCATTCTCATCTCGTGCCAGGCTGCTTCGACACTCCTCTTGTTGACATTCAGAATTCTTCAGAAGCACCTGCACATTCAAATTACTCAATTACTTGAACAATTTAGCCCAGGTCTGTTTGACCTTAGGCATTTCAACACAATATGCATCAGTTAACTTCGGAAAATCTTTGTCATTCTGAACAAAGACTTTTTCAACTTTGACTTCGGCTTTTTCTTCATTTACCAAAGTCGTTTGTTTCTTAACACTCCATGTTTGACCTTTTGGAGTACCTCTTTTGTAAAAATGTGACTCCTTTTGAACATTTTGATTTTGAATAACTTTTGGTTTCCAAAACTGGTTTGGTTTTGTTGCATCAACAGTTGTTTTCCAACTTTGTGTTGTTCTAAATCTGGGTGTGTGAGAATTCCAGGTCTGTCTTGAATCAAACCTGTTCGGGTTAGATTTCCAATTTTGATTCGAAGCAAACTTGTTTGTGTTGTAACTCCAAGTTTGTTTTGAATCAAATCTGGTTGACCTTTGTCTCACATTCTCAGATTTTTGTTTCTCAGCATCAATCTTCTTTTTGTCAACATCCACAGGTTTTAGATTAGGACACTTGCGTGCAAGATGTCCTTTTTGATCACATTTGAAACATGTTCTCATGGACACATCTTTGACCTGTGGTTGTTTCTTTTTCTTTTTAGCAAAGAACTCATCATTAGACTGTCTTATCTTGAGCTCTTTTTCTTTTGCTAAACTGTCCCCTTGAACAAAACTCATTTTTGCCTGAAAATTTGGCGTTTCATTTCTTTTCCAACTTTGTTTCTTCTTATAACCCAACCCAGCCTTCATGTTTTTCTTTTTGTAACCAGGTTTGTTATAAAAAGTTTTGTGACATTTTCCAGCAAACTTTGGAATCTCAGACTTCTCAATCTCAACCATTTTGAAAACTTTATCAACCTTTTCTGATATCACATTCTGAATCGGGAATACAACATCTAAGAACAATTTGTCCGATCCAATCATGGTATAAACCAATCCTTTTGAATCATCATTCAAACTTTTCTCTGATTTTGAGTTTTTCAGATATCCATCATGAAAATTTCCTTCATTTTCATCCTGTGATTCAGATTTACCTGTATCAACCGACTCTTCTTTCAACACACTTTCAACGACCTTACCTACCACCTCTGAATCACTAGAATCATCAGATTTGGAATAGGTTACATCAATGTTATCTGGCAATTGATCTACCATGTTGAAAGCTTTTTCGACCTTTTCATCATCATAAAATGCAAACTTTCCCGGTGGTGGAACTTGATGAAACTCTGAGCCAATGCCTTTCTTGTTTTGCTCAGACTCACCATCTCCCGGTTTTATGTTGAAAATACGTTCAAGCACATATGATGACGCGTGATAACTTTTTAACTTGTTATTATCCTGTTCTAAATCAGCAATCTGACGCTTTAGCTTAGCAACATCCTCAATGTAAGAATTAACAACTTGTTGCTTTATTTCATACATTCGTTTATACTCATTAGTTGTTTCAGAACAGTATTTCAATCTTGATTGAACAAGTTTCATTTCACTTTTCACTTTTTCATATGATTCTTTTGTAATGTGATAAGCCAATTTTATTGAATCATATTCCTTTTTCATTTCCTGAAAAGCATTCTCTTTTTGATCGCATTCTTCTGTCTTTTTCAAAACATTTTCTTTCAAAATCTCATTTTCTTTTTCTAACTTTTTACATTTTTGAGAAAGTTTTTCATCATTTTCTTTTAAAACCTTTTCATTTTCTAGCATTTCTTTGCATTTTTCTTTGAAAACATTTTCGATTTTAGTGAATTCAAGATCTCTTGTTCTGAATTTATCATCTTTTTCAGTACAAGCACTGCACGTTTCCATGCATTTCTTGCATTGTTCAACGATTTTGATTACAGTTTCAGAATCAGAATTTACCTCAGTGATTGGCACTTCGGTGTTTGCAGCAACTTCTGTCTGCTTCTGATCAACAGCTTCAACACCAACATCTCCAGCAACCTTCAAATTCTTATCCTTCACTTCATCTAATCTTTCAATCTTCTTTTCAATTTCTCCAACCTGCTGTTTTTCAGTAACAGCTTCTTTCACAACTTTCACATTCACCACCACTTCTTCTTTCACTTCTTCGACAATCTTCACATCTTCTTCTTTAACTGCTTCTGTTTTAACCTCTTCAGCAGCTTTCTCCAGATTGTTTACCATCTCTTCAACATTCTTCTTCATTCTTTCTTCATTCCTCTTCCTCAGTTTTATCGTCATAGCATCCCTAATGATTTTATCCAGCCGTTTCACATGTGTCTTGTCTTTTGCAACATTGGAATAATATTCGCCGGATCGAGGAATTACTAGAAGAACATCATCGTGAACTATGTCACTTCTGGGAACAACTGGTTCACCTTGTTTGTTGACATAACATTCTTGTTTCTTATCCCATCTTTTGTTCGCAACAGCATTCTCATATTCTTCCTGCATTTTCTCCATTTTGCACCCTACAATGAATCTTTCTCTTGGAGTTTTTTCTTTCAAAATCTCTTCTCGAGTTTTCTCTTTGACCTCAGCAGCAACATTTTCTTCTTTTTTTTCTTCATGAATTTCAGCAACAAGAACATGATGCTGGGCATTTGATGTTTTTCTCCCATGAGCTGTTACAGGACGATCTTCATCTGGTAGAATCTGACTCCAATCATATCCTTCATCATCGTGGATTACAGCATAAGCTCTGGACTTCTCTCTGGGTTTATCTTCGATCATCTTTGGCTCTTCTCTGCTACGGTGGTAAATTGCCTTTCGGTAATAATCGTCATTGAACGGATGTTCATTTCCACCAACAGCAGAGTTAGTGCACTCTCTCTTGAAATGACCTTTTTGCTTACATTTGAAGTAGGTCACTTTGGACTTATCAAATCCAAGCTTTGTAGATGCACCACCGAGAGATTGCTTCCCAGTAATCTCCATATATCTTTGAGCTCTGCGGATGCAGCTTGCCAAACACCAACGGATGTCAATGAGTTCCATCTCTTCCGGATCAATCTGGTCGTAGTCTTCTTTGGTTAACTCAAAGTTACCAATCTTGCCTGCAACTAGACCTTCATACGATTCCAGAACATATGCAAGGAAGCTCATTTGTTGTTTAGCTGCATTGATGCTCATTGCAGGAGAATTCTTCAATTTAAGAGCAATGTTGCACAAAATCTCCTCAGTTTCATCAGAACTTGATTTTGAAGATGAATGATATCCAGAATGATAACTTGATGAAGTTGTTTGTGGTTCTTTCATCTTCTCACCACTGAATGTTGTCTTTGGTGAACTGCCAACTTTCTCCGAAGGTACATTGCCTTTGTAGTACAGGCCAACATTCTGATGATGAGATGAACCACTCATCTTGTTTTGTTTTTGTAGCTCCAGATCATGACTCTCAATCTTTTCTAACAATGCATCAAGAGAAATTTTATCAAATTTTTCATCATTTTTCAAGATAAAAACAAACGTTTGCCACTGATCAGCTCGTGGTAACACTTCGATTACTTTATCAACAATTTCTTCTCTAGTTTTCACAATTTTAAATCTTTCAAGTTCAATCTTTAAATGGCAAAACCTCTCAATCATTTGCCTCACAGTCTCTCCCTTTAAACTGTCAAACAAATCAAATTCTTTTTTCAATAAAGCTATTTTGTTTTTCTGGATTTGTTTACCCCCCTTAGCTTTAACCTTTAAAGCTTTCCATACAGATTTAGATGACCCATCATGAACTAATAGTGAAAATATGTCATCACGGACTGATTGCTGAATCAAAGCAATCATCTTTTGTTCATAAGAAAATTTCTTTCGATCATCCTCTGAATAATCTTTGATCAGAATTTCTTCTCCTTTGTCATTTGTTGGGTTCTCATAGCCAAACTTTAAACAAAACCAACTCTCATGTGCATATGCCTTTGTCCAATTGATAAACCTCTCCTTCCACCAAACATAATCCTCAATGTTATTCAGCTTCGGAGGTTTTGAAAATGTTCCATAAAAGTTGTCATTGTTAATGTTGTCTTTGATGGTTTTCGTTATCGCTTTGGGTGTATCGTTTGAACCTTCCACTGTATCCGAGGTAAACGCATTGTAGAAAGTATTGATAAATTCTTCAGCCATGATGTGATCTTCTTGATTAACAGCACCTTTTAATCACCTGAATCACAAACAAACAAACACAATGAGTTTAAACAATATCAAACAAATGAATCGGATGGGTACTCGAACGAGTGAGTCGACACAAGTCAACAGTGAAAATAATCGCGTAATAACGTTGTCCGTTCGGATGAGATTGCTATCCGGATGGAGATCCGTGCGGATGAGGATCCGTGCGGATGGGGATCCGGGTGATGTTATCCGCACGGGTGGGGATCCGGGAGACTAAGGTGATCCGTACGGGTGGGGATCCATGCGGATGAAGTTGACTTCTTTGACTTCAATGAATGAATTGCTAACTCACTTGTAACAAGACAAAAACCTTCACGTGAAAGCCATTATATCACATGCATTCTGTCATCATCTATGAATCTCGTGAAAAACTGATATTTTCAATTAAAGCTTGCAGACTAGATCACGTGATATCTCAATTAAATGTATTGACAATCTATGTAAACATAACTTTCAATTAATATCTCACATGCATGTACACTCTAAACTTGATTGATTTTTTGTTTCGGTGCTGACAAAACATATATGAATCATGTGAATTTTGTTGTAGTTATTAATGATGGCAGGATACTATGTTGACTAAGTGACAGGTATTGGGTTCACGTGGCAAATGATGTTATCCGCACGATGAAGTTATCCGTGCGAGTAGAGTATTCGTGCGGACAAGTTATCCGCCCGGATGGTCAAATAATAGTCAACACGGATTGTTATCCGTGCGGATGGCAGAGTCAACAAGTCAACACGGATTAATGAAATGTTATCCGTGCGGGTGGCAAAGTCAACAAGTTAACACGGATGGCTGAAAGTAATCCGTGCGAGTGGGTTGCTATGACACGGATTGTTGTCCGTGCGGGTGGGAAATGATACTATCCGCACGGGTGGGTGCTATCCGTACGGGTGACAAGTCAACTAAGGTCAACACGGATTAATTATCCGTGTGAGTTAATGATCCGCTTCTCTCTTCTAGACGACAAAATTTTTGTCTGAGCGAGTGACAGATGATTCTATGACTTCAAGGCAAAATCACATGCAATCAACAATTTTTTAAATCTCTGAAACAATCACATGCACTCTCAATTAATAATGGTCGTTGATAATGATCACATGCAAAACAATTAATGAAGTTATATGTTCACCGCTTTGACTGACAAGATAACAGTGTTGACTAAAGTTGGATAGGATAATGAGTCGCGGATTACTATCCGTGCGGACAAGTGTCCATGCGGATAGGTCAATGAATAGTCAAAGCAGATAGTTTATCCGTGCGTGCGACTTATCCGCACGGATAGGTCAACAACAAAGTCAATACGGATATGTTATCCGCACGGAGAAGTCATCCGTGCGGATGAACATCAACAGCAGCAACATTATTCAACATTTTTCGAACAACAAATTTCTAATTTTCTCACAAATGACTTAGAGTTATGATTTGAAACTTTGAAGGCTTGTTCTATACTGAATTCCGATTGCAATGATGTATAATTTGATCAATATCGTCCACTAAAATGCCGTAGATCTGAGTTCAAAGTTCTGGTACGAACTTGTCAGTTTTTGAACAAATTGATTGAGTTTAAATCTGTTTTATGAATTAAAACTTTCACAGATTATTCAAAAAACAGTTTCGCACAATATTCTTCAAGTTCAAACCATTTTTAACCAGAAAATCTCGTTAGATTTTGAAAAACGTGACAGAATATGAAGAAGATGAAGAAATAGATCAAATCTGAGTGAAAACGCTTCTGAATCTGATGAAATTCTGTATGAAATCGTGTGAATGATCTGAGCAATCGATCTCCTGCTCTGATACCACTTGTTAGGACCGGTTTGACTCCAAACGATTGCGAACCGACTCGTGCGACGTGCGGAATCCGTACACGAGCAAGACCGAAACACACGAGACCGTAATCTAAACGTGATTCTATTGAATATTCGACAAGAACAAGCACCACGAATCACCTTTACAACTTTCTCTCTCTAGTTTCTCTCTCTAACCTTCAAAGCTCCAAAGTTGCAAAAATGGCAAAAGTTCCTAAATGAAACCCTAAGGCTTCTATTTATAGGCCAAGGCTTATAAGGAATTTCCCCTTATTTACAATAATGCCACCTTGCCTTTTTCTATCTAATATTACAATGTAAGTCTAAACTTAAACTGTTTCTGCTACGGTCTTGAGATGACGGAGGCGATAGACATACTGTACTAACAAAGGGGTTCGATTAGGGATGAGGGATGAGGGGTTAGAAGAGGGGGCTATTATTATGTCTTCAATTCTTGATTGATTTAAGAAACAGAGGAGATTGGAGGTGGTGGTTATGGAGGTGGTTGAACGGTGAGCAGGATGGTTGTTGAAGGTGATTGAAGGCGACGGTGGTGATGATGAACGGTGATGAAGGCGGAGGTGATTCGTTGGTCGTCGGAGAAGAAACGGTGGTGTGCCGCTTATCGCCCCGCCCGCCCATTACAATCTGAAATGGCGACTATCAGCGATGATGATGACGACGTAAGCTGCCCTATACAAATCCCCTTTCATTACTTTGTTCAATTTTTAATTTTGAACTTGGTTTTTGGTACTTCAGGGAACTGTTATTGTTTATTAATTTTGAGAGCCTTGAATTTGTTATGATGGGACGTGGTTGTGAGGCAAATATCTTTACTTCACAACTGGAGAGGGACTGTGGCGGTGATGGTGGAGGGTGGAGGAGGGTGATGGTGGGTGGAGGTTGAAGATGAAGTGTGGTGGTGGGGTTTTATAAATAAAAATGAAGAAAATGCCCGGATAGTCCCTATGGTTTGGCCTTTTAAGGAAAGGGTATTTTTGTCATTTCACATCATTTTAACAGAGAAAAGTAACTGAAGTTAGGCCCAGGGACTATCCGGGAACAAAAATTGAAAACTTGAGGACTATTCAAGTAGTTTTAGAAAGATAGGGACTATAGATGAAAAAAAGTGAAACCACAGGGACTATCCGGACATATTTCTCTATTAAGCATTTAGACTCACTAATTACCATTCCACTACCCGTTTATCACACACCACCTTCCCTCTTCAAAGGGGTGGTGTTCCCCTTCCACTTCAACCTCCAATCAACAAGCAACAAGCAACAAGCAACAACAACATCATCACACAGCAATAACAACATGACATTCAGGGCAGACGGGGAACTCTTCCATGGACACTAAAGAAAGGGCAGTGTTCCCCGTTGGGGAAGGTGGCCACGTCGGCTCCCTATGCTCCTCCTCACTCCCACACCCCATCGCCTAAAAATTAATTGTGAACCGCTCAAAAGTTGTCGTATGGACCGGTGAAAAAAAGAAAAAAACTAAGAATCATATAAATACTGCATTACTGCTATATATTATTTTAATAACAGTAATGCATTATGGAGTTATGTAATCGCGATTCTCCTTTTTATCATCCACTAATTATTAAGGCATTAATTTGTATTTTATAAAATGAAAGAGAAAAATGCCCGGATAGTCCCTGTGGTTTCGCCTTTTTTCACCTATAGTCCCCAACTTTCTAAAACTACCTGAATAGTCCCCAAGTTTTCATTTTTTGTTCCCGGATAGTCCCTGGGTCTAACTTCAGTTACTTTTCTCTGTTAAAATGATGTGAATTGACAAAAACACCCTTTCCTTAAAAG
This sequence comes from Helianthus tuberosus, assembly GCA_030545235.1. Taxonomy (NCBI): domain Eukaryota; kingdom Viridiplantae; phylum Streptophyta; class Magnoliopsida; order Asterales; family Asteraceae; genus Helianthus; species Helianthus tuberosus. The sequence goes on along the minus strand of JARYGA010004642.1, from coordinate 16,583 downwards.
GCCAAACCATAGGGACTATCCAGGCATCTTCTTCATTTTTATTTATAAAACCCCACCACCACACTTCATCTTCAACCTCCACCCACCATCACCCTCCTCCACCCTCCACCATCACCGGCCACCGCCGGTCTTCGCCACGCAGAACCACCGTCGTTGTCGTCGTCCTCTTTGCCACCGCCTGAAAACAGCAAACAACACAAACACAGACCACAACAAGCCTTTCCCCCCTCTCGATTCCTCATTCCCACCCCGATAGACAGCTGCCAGAGCCGATTAACCGGCGCTCCGGTGTTGCGTAACCCAACCAGACAACAAACCACAAAGAGAGCCGCCACGCATGGCGGCGGCGTGGCGGCAGAACAAGAAGAGACGGAGAGAGGGAGAAGATAGACAGATCAGAGAAAGTGTGGTGTGCGGCGCCGGTAGAGACGCTAGATGCAGCGACGGCGGCGGTGGTCGGTGGTGTCTCGCCGGGACGTTAAGCTCTGGAGATGATGAAGATGTTGTTGACGAGGAATAGATGATGTTGACAGTGGTGATTCGGGTGGTGATAGCTGTGGTGGACACCGGAGCTCCGGTCCGACCGTCGATGACAGGAAGCTCAGTTCAGGTTTGAGTTTTTGTTGGTTTCGTGAAACAAGTCAACATCCGGACAGGAAGCTACTGGTTTTTGTATTCAATTTAATGCATTGTTGGTTACAGATTTAGCTGATTAATAATTGTGTGTTTCTTCAAAGAAAATTGCAGAGAAGAAGGTGATGGTGGAGGGTGGAGGAGGGTGATGGTGGGTGGAGGTTGAAGATGAAGTGTGGTGGTGAGGTTTTATAAATAAAAATGAAGAAGATGCCCGGATAGTCCCTATGGTTTGGCCTTTTAAGGAAATGGTATTTTTGTCATTTCACATCATTTTAACAGAGAAAAGTAACTGAAGTTAGACCCAGGGACTATCCGGGAACAAAAAATGAAAACTTGGGGACTATTCAGGTAGTTTTATAAAGTTGGGGACTATAGGTGAAAAAAAGGCGAAACCACAGGGACTATCCGGGCATTTTTCTCAAAATGAAAACAATAAAGATAATACTTATATTTGTACTATTATCATTTTTTTTGTAAGGACAAATTTCTTTATTTCATGTTGACTGTGGGATTTAAACCCAAAACTTAATTCTTCCAAAGTATTTAAAAACTTTGTCTATGTTAATGGACCACCACCCATCACTTATATTGATATTATTAAAAAGAAAACAAATAACATGGGCAGCCACATGCCAAGCAAAGAACGTTCAAAAGGCAGAAACTTAGAGGAAACTACACAACTGCTTAAAAGAATAGCGGCCCCAAAAAACAAAAATAGCCGCCAAGGTTCAGCACTAGGCCTACTTCTATGTCAACTACACTCAGTGAACCTCTATACCGGTCAATACTGTCATCCATTATTATAATATATTATATCATGTCTTAAACTCTCCTACGACACTCGAGTTGCACATATTCCTTCGTGAGATTTTAAGGAATTCAATATTGTACAACGTTTGTACAAAAAAAAACAACTTTTGTGTGGCAGAATTGACCTTTCAAAAGGAATACATACTTTATTTTGAGTCATGTTAACTAACACTCCTACCAACCACTATGAATCTGATATGTTATTTTATTTATATTATATTATATTATATTATATTATATTATATTATATTATATTATATTATATTATATTATATTATATTATATTATATTATATTATATTTTATATTATATACAAAAGGAAGCTGGGGAAATAGTGTCGGGCAGCTGCCTAAGGGGCTGTTTGGTAGCCTCTGAATGGTCATTAAGAGGCTACCTCTTAATGGAACCATTAAGAATTTTACTAATGAGAAGGTAGAAGAATGTGACATGTGATGATTTACCATTCAGAGGTTACCTCTTAACCATTCAGACTTGAGGTTACCTCTTATTCATTCAGAGGTTTTAAACCATTAAGAGGTAGCATCTGAATGGTCATTAAGAAGCTACCAAACAGCCCCTAACACTTACTCATTGGTTCAGGTATGTATTACGATTTTGCCTTAGCCACAAATTACAATTTTGCCCCTACTTAAAAATTACATAATTGCTATCGTTTTAGTTTTTTTTAGATCCCCGCTAGCCCGAGTATGACACGATTTTACCCCTAGTTAAAAATTACGAATTTGCACCTTTTTAAAGTTACGATTTTGCCACTGGTTAAAAATTGCAGTATTACCATCGCTTTAGCTTTTTACAAAGTACAATTTTACCTCAGCCAAAAATTACAATCTTGCCCCTAGCTCAAAATTACAGTATTGTCATCGTTTTAATTTTTTTTAGCAAAACTATAGAAGTGTTTTGTTTTAATTGGTTGACTCGATTTAATTTTTTTTCGTGTCAAGCAGCTGTCCTAACAAATTACAGTTTTGCCCCGAGCTCAAAAATACGATCTTGCCATCGTTTAACATTTTTTTTTCTAACAAAACTATAATAGTGTTTTTTTAATTGTTTAAGAAATATTCGGTGTACCGCTTCGCAATCCATCAACTAGTTAGAATACAAAATAGAATTCAAAGGCACGTGGCCGGTTTTATTCTTGTAGAAATATAATATATTCTTCTTTGTTAATGATTAACAAGTTGGTGTTTTAGACTTGTATTAAAGCCCCGATAGTTGTTCCAACAAAATTCATATTTTCTTTTGTGGTAACACATTGGTTGATATTCATTTCAGCATTTGCACAAAGCAAGACTTTTGAATCATATTGTACGGGGTTGAAATCGTTTTCGAGGTATGTGTTTTGTTCCTAAATATTTCTCTCAACGTAAATCATTCATGTAGGTGTTTCCGCATTCATTTGCCTTCAGTCGTTGTTCGAAATGATGCCACACTTTTAACCGCAACGTTCAGTTTGTTAATAAAACATTTCAGCATTCAGCATTCATTATTTAACATGAGCAGTTTTCAGGAAAGAAAGTTAGAGTCACACCATTTTTCTTTCTAGCATTATGGTTTATACTAGTAGTTAGAATCATCCTTGGCTGCCCATAATTTTATAATGTGCTTATCGAAATTAAACGTACAAAATGATATGAACTTCGACTAATTGCGATGTGTACTCTCTGGTTTTTTATAACCTTTTCCAATCGTACAAAAACTTGATTGTTCAGCATTGTTTATAATCTTAAATCACTCAAGTTTTAGTACGAATGTTATTATACATTCAATGGTGAATACTTGCATTCATAATTAGTAGTAAAACAACCCCAATGGTTTCTAAACATTTATCATTTTCGTAACCCAATACGTTATTTGCAAAATCATTATAGCATCCTAATTAACTAAAACATCCCAGTGGTTTTTAAATATTTTTTTTTTTTTCATTCGAACACAAACCATATATACATATAAGGTTTATAAAGGGTTTTTAACGTACATAGTGTAAAAAAGATTTTTATAGATAGCGTAATTATCATCATACAACATATGCGTAATTGTAATCGTGTATAATTATGTAACTTACGCTTGCGTAATTTGTATCCCATGCGTAATTATGAAACTTCTTCATGCATAACTTGTATCTTTCATGAGTAATTTTAATTTCTTTCATGTGTTTTTTACGTTTTGTACCTTAAGCTTACTTTTTACATCAAGTCATCATCTATATATGTATATTTATGTATTTACATATTAAAAAAATTTCTTTTCCGAATAAAAATCTAAAATAAGAATTTAATTGCCCCATTTTAGGAAGGACAAAAATGGCGTCTCTAGCTGTGGGGTCTCTTTGCAAGCCAACTTCGCTTTTGGTTTCTGGAGTCGTGAAGTCCTCATCTTCCATTTCCACAGGTACTTCCACTTTTGCATTAAATTCAACTTGCTACATGTTTCTTTATATTCTTTTATTTTATATTTTTTTAATAAATTCCAAATTTCATTAATTTAACAGGATATCCCACCAAAAGAGATAACTCTTATTAAAAAGAAGCAAATTTAAGAAATTGACTGTAATGATTCTATTTTTTAAGGAAATTATTTAACTTAAAGTTTTGAATTCAAAAGGTTTAATAACCCTATTTAAAAAATAGAAAATTTTGATAGTGGCAGAACTAGAAAACTATGATTGTGTCACAACAAAGTTTTCGTTTTACATTGGTTTGAAGGATCAAATTACAAGAAAACAATGAATTTAGTTGTCTAAATCAAGATGAAATTTGGCTTGCAAGAGAGTAGTGTGATCCTTATTACAAATTAATGAAACTGAGATCTATTTAATTTAATATTCATTTCCTTTGATAGTTTTAAAATCTATTATCTTGTTTTTCATTGTATTTTCTCATAACCAAAACCAATGAATATATATAGGAACACAAGCTTCAAAGTTTCCTCGGATGTCGAATTTTGACACAAACGAGTCCTTGACATTTCAACGAAAGAATTCTAATAATCAAAGGGATCAGAGCTTCTATGAGCGATTCACGCCTCTTCAAACGAAGAAACAAAAGTTTGAACTTAATGCAGCATCCGCTAACAATCATCAGTTTGATGCAACTCATGATTTGCTAAATCCCATGGAAAAAACTATCCGTTTCGTGGATGCTTTGTATAGATTTATACGACCGTATGCAGCAGTTGGAACGGTAGATTATAAGAAATTTTAAATATCATTAACATTGGTTATTTACAAACTGACATTAAAAAAGACTAAGATAAAATCAATATGTCTAATCCCATTTTGTAGGTCTTAAGTGTTGGGGCCATGTCACTTCTTACTGTCCAGAAATTGTCAGATTTCACCCCATTGTTCTTCCTTAAAATGATGCAGGTATATTTAGATTGAACCTTTAGTTCTATACCACTACAATGCGAGCGTGCGATCTTATTAAACAATAATGTTCTTATCTTCTATATTTAATTACTACTTTCAGGCTCTTGTTGGAGGCATGTTTATGCAAATGTATGTCTGCGGATTCAACCAAATATGCGATATAGAACTCGACAAGGTTTGGGGAAAAGATAAAAACTTAAATTTGAATTTTTCATGCACACGCGGCTCACACGTGTGTTTAGATATGTATATTATGTTAAGTTAAAAAATAGAACTATTTCTGACAATATAATGAATCTTTCAGGTTAACAAGCCAACTCTCCCATTAGCTGCAGGGGAACTATCTATGACAACTGCTATCACAGTGTCTGCATTATCAGCAGTCATGGTATGCAATAGTTTATTAATGAACCTCCTTAATTAAGGTTGTAAAGATCATCTATAGGAAACCACCATATAGTTTTGCCTTGGGGATATATCTAATGGTTAAATACTCACCATTGGTATTCAACCATTTTGTCAATTCAATAATGGATATCACCATTATCTTAAAACACACCCAAAAACTCAAAATACCACATCCAAGTTTCATATAATGCTTAATGTGACCTAAAACTAATTAAGACATAAACTGAAAATAACTGATTGTAGTATAGCTATCAGTTAGTGGTCATTCTCTTATATATCCACTATCGTTGAATATAAGGGTATCATATAAAGTGTAATCCGGTTTTAATATGATTGTTTTGAATGCAGAGTTTTGCGACTGCATGGCTTGTTGGTTCTCCCGCGTTGTTTTGGGGTTTCGTCGGGTGGTTCATGGTTGGGACTGCATATTCAGCTAATGTGGTGAGGTTTTAATAACGTTTTAAATTTAGTGGCTCTAAAATATATACCGAATTAACTACTAAAGTGAAATTTTCTTGTGTGTGTACAATTCCAGCTCCCCTATTTGAGATGGAAGAGGTTTCCTTTCACAGCAGCTTTTTACATGCTATGTGCTAGAGCACTGATTGTTCCTATTGGATATTACATGCATATGCAGGTATTTTTTTTCCTACTTCATCTATGAATTATAAAGTGAAGTCATCGTGTCTGACATAGCGACTTCAATGGCAAAAAGATAAAAGCTCTGGACACTCATCTTAGATTTACATGCTCCAAAAATCTGAATTCGCTAATTTAGATAGCGACTATACCATTTTTCGACAAGAACTCGTTAATTAACATTGTTCGCTTCTGCTTCAAATTTTGTTTATACCATCTAGGGTTTATATTTTTTGTTCTTCGTGTCTTGTTTCTTTGCACTAAATAAAATTAAAATTTATAGACTTCTATCAATGGAGGAGCAAGTCTACTTTCAAGGCCAATATTATTTGCAGTAGGAATGCTTAGTGCCTTCTCAGTCTCAACAATATTCTTCAAGGTAAACACCATAGCAGCTGATCAAACTTGAAGCAGTAAACTAATGGCATTGCTTGTCACTAATCTGATTATTCCTTTGATAGGACATCCCGGATATTGAGGGAGACCGAATGCATGGAATTAAGTCCCTGGCTATAAAATTGGGCGAAAAACGGGTTAGCTTTTATTTATTAATTTTTTTGAATAAGGTTACTTCATCCATAAAACAAAATAGTATATGATGGCTAAAGATTATATTAAAAGTGTCTGAGCTTGTAGCACTAACACATTAATCTTTGCAGATGTACTGGATATGCATTTGGATTCTTGAAATTGCTTATGTTGCTGCTGCTTTGGTGGGTGCAACTTCACCCATCGTTTGGAGCAAATATGTAACGGTAAGTTTTTATTTATTTTTTTGGTAAAGGGGACGGTATCTAAAAATTTTTATAAACAAAGAATGAATGATTACAAAACTGAAGGCATTAGCTAACCTCCGAAAGTTATAAATTTGCGATGTAAAGGAATTTAAACTAGTTATATAACATTTTACACTAGTTAGAATATTTTCATCTAGGAAGTTCCATTTCAACAATCAAGCATATATACTGATGCTCCAATAAAAGTATCCAGCAAATAAATGATAGTTGAAATATATGCATTTTTGGGGTAATCCACACAGATGTAAAACAAAATATTTCTTGAACAACAAATGGTGTATTTTATTTTTAAGATAAAGAATATTAACTGTTATAGGAACTCTATTAGCAATCCAGTTAGTAGTAGCATGGATGTCAGGAAACATGTCCCCAATTGAAACAATTATGTGGACTGTGATTTAGGCATCTCTGCTCATGCACAGTTTATAACAAACTAACAATGCAATATATGTTCTGGTGACTCGATTTTACATGAGAGAAGAGGAACTTTTAACCAGTGATGATTACAAGGTTAGAGCATTTGGGTAACGATAATATTCTTGTGTGTAGATTATTACTCATCTCGCGATGGGAGCGCTACTTTGGATACGTGCCAAATCAGTAGATTTGAAAAACATGGAAGCCGTTCAATCCATGTATATGTTTCTTTGGCAGGTATGTTTCATTATAAGTTGTATCATTTATACTGTTATACATTGTTTGAAGTAACATAAGTGTCTACTTGGGTCTTGGTAGATAACATAACTTTATGATAACACCGATCAATAAAATCTAATTCGATCTGCCACTACTTTAGAGTACAATTGTGGCGTGAAAAACGTTAGTACAAATGTCGCATTTCACGTTTGTTAGCTTCATTGTGATTTTCGAGTTTTATCTTGTTAATCATTAGCATAAACTAGGTTTAAACTTTTCTTTAGTTTGTAATAACTTTTTGTAAATGTTGCAGCTCTTCTATGCTGAATATGGCCTTATCTCACTTGTTCGATGAGCTACCAGTCTTCCAATGAAGAACATATCCCCTCGCCATCCAATAAAGTAAATCTTCACGACGACCTAGCTATGAAATTCCGGATCCATGCTTCAAGATATAACATCACCCTATGTAACATCTCGATTTTTTATGTAAAATATATATGGAATAATTTAATGTATATTATAACAATAATCTTTTATTCATGACGTATTGGTATGAGTACATTTTAATTATTGTTAGAATTGGACTAGAAATATCCAATTATTGAATTATTCACTACGTATTGGTATGAGTACATGTTATTCACGACGTGTTGGTATGAGTACATTCTAATTTTTTACTCAAGAACGTAAATGTCCAAAGTACAACTTGGACTTCAAAGAGTAAAATGAGTAATTTAAACTCACATAAATCCCTGAATCCATTTTTATAGAAGGAAGGTCGATTCTTGATGGGCCGCGTATTTTAAGTGAGATTCTTTCTTGGGCTAAATCTTATGAAAAACGATTTCTCCTTTTCAAAGTTGACTTCCAAAAGGTGTATGACTCTTCAGTTGGGCTTTCTTTTGGTCATCCTTAAAGGTATGAATTTTCCATCCTTGTGATGTAATTGGACTGAAGCTTGCTTGAGGTCTGGGAAGGCTTCGGTCCTTGTGAACGGGTCCCCTACCTCCGAATTTAAATTGTCTCGAGGTCTTCGCCAAGGAGATCCTATTTCGACTTTTCTTTTTGTTCTTATGTTGGAAGCCTTGGAGGTCATTATGAGAAAGGCGGTGAAAGTGGATTTTTTAAGGGGATATAATTACCAAATGGAGTCCCACAATAACACACTTAGGTTATGCCGACAACATGGTATTTCTTGGTGAATGGTCCTAGGAGAGCATTTTGAACCTTAACTAGACCATGAGATGCTTTTGCCTTTGCTCTGGGTTAGAGGTTAATTTAGTTAAAAGTTGTGTTTACGGACCGGTACAACCGATATGGAAGTTCAAGAAATGACTACCTTGATTCACTGCAAGGCAGGTAACTTTCCGTTTAATTTTCTTGGCCTCCCCGTTGGGGCTAATATGAAATGAGTAAAATTTTGGAAGCCGATTGTAGACAAGTTCAATTCAAAGTTATCCGGTTGGAAGGCAAATAGCTTGTCTCTAATGGGAAGAGTTACCTGAGCCAAGGCGGTGCTCGGCACCCTCCCAAAGAGTGTCATTAACACCTTTGAGAAAATCCGTAGAAACTTCAGTTTGTGATATAAAAACGGAAATAGAAAAGTTAAGTGGATTGCATGGGAAAAATGGTGGCTCTTAATCGAAAAGGTGGGCTAGGAATTGGGGATATTCAAAGCTTGAACTTAGTCCTTCTTGCTAAGTGGTGGTGGAAGTTCAAAGTAAACTATGAGGCGCTTTCAGCTAGAGCTATTCCAGTGGTGAAGTGGTTGCCTTGCGGCCCGTTAAAACCATTTCAAACACCTTTTCAAGTTGGATGAAGACAAGTATGCTAATATATTTTATTATGCTCGGATGGGCTAGACTTTGGAGTGGAATTGGACCTAGATTTGCAGCCCAATTACTAGTCCAGCAGCCTTGCAGCTTCAAGAACTGAAGTCGTCTTTGGCTTTGGTCTCAGTTTCGAACAAAAAGACGAGGGGGTGCGGAATGACGGGGTTAAGGAAACGTTCTCACTTGCGGCTCTTAGAAGAAGGATTCACGACAACATAAATGCTAATAATAATGCTTGGCCTTTATGGAACAATTGGTTTCCACCAAAAGTTAACATTTTTGGGTGGAGAGCGTGTATGAACCGTATTTCATCTAAGGCGGGTCTTGCTCATAGAGGGATTGTGGTGGGAGATGCAACATGCCCGAGGTACGGTTTAAGAGAGGAGACCGCTTTTCACATTTTGTGGGAATGCTTATTTCAAAGTCGATATGGTGGACAGTATTCACTTGGCTTAAAATCCCTTTCCCAGGACACTTCAACTCAGTTTAACAATTGTTAGCGACACCTTTGGAGATGAACAGGTCCAAAGTTTGGAAAAGGTCGTCAGTGCGGTTCTTCAAGTTGCTGCTTGGGAAGTTTACAGCGCAAGGAACGAGAAGGCTTGTAATAGTCGTCGTGTCCATTTCAACCGAACGGCAGATACTAGTAAACAGAACTCTTTTCTTTGGATTATAAATAAATTGAAAATTTGTAACATTCTTTGGGATAGGTGGTGTGACTTTAACTTTCGTGATGTAATCTTGTAACTTTCGGGCTTTAGTTTCTTGTTGGCCTAGTTTTCTATATTTTATAAAAAGGTTTCGCTGTTCGAAAAAAAAAACATAAATCCCCGAATATTGTCTGAAGGCCATGTTCAAATAAAGATAATCATTCCTAATCATTTTATAATCCAAAGTGTTATTGGCAAGAATTATTATTCCAACAATCAATTCCAACTATTTATAGTGAATAATAGCAAAGATGTAAACCCAACTTGGATTTAAAGAGATTGAAAGTGGTGTCCTATCTAATAACTTAGAATTATTATAAAGAATGGTTAAAACTTGTTAGAATCAATAGATGCCAATTATGTTACAAAAATCAATAAGTTAGGAATTTGAGTATTTGGTGGGTTTAGAACTCATCGTAATTTTACTGAAAATTGATAGCATCATTGACACCAAAATTGCAGATACATCATATGTAATATTTATAACATGTTGGATTCATTAGTCGTGAATACCTAGCCTGAATCAAGAATTGATTAGATGTTGAAGATGAATTTTGACCAAATTAGACCAAAGTAATATTTTTTGTAAACTTGTGTTACCCAAAACTACTATTGAAATGAATTTAAACCAAGATATGATGTATAAGTTTTAAGAACTAGGTTCACGTCATTTGTGTGAAATTCAGTTAATACAAAACCGTATACATTAACGAATAGACTTAAAATAAACTACAAATTTAAGTAAATATATGATTCAATGTACAATTGTCTCTAGAAAAACTTCAACTGCACCTTTTTATCGAACCTTCACAGGAAGAATACACACATTTTCGTTGACCTTTGTGGTTGAGGATCATGTTTGACGCGGGTACCTTAAACATATTCCATGCCTCTTCTTAGAAGAAGGTGTCTAGAGTACAAAAACCAGAACAATATGTGTACTGTCGGATATGACTCTCACTCCTGAGATTCCACCAGGTATAATGGTATTTTTTAAATGTATGAAAAAGAAGTTGTAAAAATAAAAAATTTAAAGAGTGCTCTTCTTTAAATTTACCATGGAGCATAGAATCTTTATGTGTGTGTCTCCCTCCATCTTTAGAAATTAGGATGAACCACCATGTTCATTCTTAACTCACACCAACAAAAGACTCATTCAAACCATATTAAAGTTTGTCATAAATAAGATAATTAATCTTGTATTAAATCGTGTTTGATCTCTACGTAAATGGGTTTTAAGTGGTAGTCAAAACTAACATTTTCATTCATGACACGAGTTTAAACCGTTGGACATTAACTCACTAGTGGGTGGACTAGTTTAATTGGTCGTGCATGCACCTTAGTCGAACTTGCACCAAGTTAGCGCTCAGACATGCATCCCCTTACTATAACAAAGATGTCCCACCACATGCCGCACCACGCGCCGTCTGGACTGGCATCGCCATGCCGTGTCATCGAGCGCTCACACCACATGTGTACCAGCCGCCATAACCAATAGCTCGCGCCATGCACCTAAGAAAAATGCACCATCAAAGTGTCACATTGCGGTCATCGCCCATGCCATGCTCGTGCGTGTGCGAGTTAGGTGCGGAGCAACCTTCAGGGTCCCCACTATTGTTGATCTATAGGTAAACAATATACAAGGGTGTTCCTACTTGTAAATTACTTCAAGTTTCGTCATCCTACCTATGTGGGACAAGTTGACAAATTTTAATTCAATTTTCTCATCTTTGGTTACTCCTGTTATACAACTTCGAGCATTGCTATCTCATTCATCTTAGCTCCATTTTAGGCATGGTTTTGTTCGTTATAAGCCTCTCACATAGTAGAGCACAAACTCACAAATGAATATTTATACAACTCTATGTAAATACATTAACTATGTCCAAAATTAGTGAAAAACTAATTTTCACTAACACTTTGTCCACATTTATCATGGTTGCTTCTCTCGTGTAATCTATTGACCTTAAGAGAGTTGGATTTGATGATGTCGTGGGTTGTCTTATAGCCTTTGAGGAACACGTCAACCTTGAATATAAAGAGCAACGGGTTAGAAGTGACCAGTTATTGCTGACTTATGAGGAGTTAGAAACCTGAAGAAAGAAAGGGTACCATCGAGGCAAATGAAAGGCCGAGTCTAGTCAAAGAGGTCGCGATCAAGGAAAAACTGGGTTTCAAAAACCAAAGAAGGGCGTTCTAAGATAAGGTGTTTCGATGTTATGAATTAGGACATTTTTCTTCCGATTGTCCTACACGTAAAAAGGACGAGGGCGAGAAAAACAATCTTATTCAAAGGGTTGAACCAGTTCTTTACTTGCAATTCGAGATGTTTATTTTTAACAATGTTTCGCCTAGAAATTCTTTAGCGGGGAAAATACTAAATATCGATGTACAAATTGTCGAAATCGAGTCTTACAAATTTTAACTCCCTACCGCAACGCGTAGGTTAGACCCCGTATTTATAAATAGAGTAAAATGCCCGGATGCTCCCTGTGGTTTGGTAAAATAACCCCAACTTCTGGAAATTATAGGTATGTACCCTGTGGTTTGCTTTTTTTTTTTACTCGGATGGTCCCTATATTGGATGGAGGTTAGTTTTTCCAGTTAAGTGGATGTGAAATAACTAAAATGCTCTTAATAATAAATAAATAACCTAAGCCTTTTACCCACCTACCCACCCTCTTCGTTTTTCTCGTTCTGCTCTAAACAACAAAACCACCATCACCACCTTCACACCTCCACACCACCACCCCCAAATCCCAACAGACGGGTAATTACTGACAAATACCTGACGGGCATCGGGTCGGGCATGGGACACGATTTTACAAGCGAGTATGGGTATGGGATTACCAATACCCGACACGAACCCGACCTATTGTCATCCACTACAAAAAAAGTGACCATTAGAGACTAAACTATTCGAGACTGATATATCAGTCTCGAATACATAATATCTGGGACTGATTTATCAGTTACAAATAATATCAGGGACTGATTTTTATGTGACTTATGTTAGTGACTGATTATCAGTTGCTAATATTTTGTCACGATATTTAAGACTAAATTTCAGTCCCAAATAAGTGTTCGCACTATAGGGATTTGGTGATAAACTTATTAGCGACTAAATTTTAATCGCCAATACGTAACAAAAAATGGCACAAATGTATGGCGACTGATTTTTAGTCACTAACATGGAAGGAACATATTAGAGACAGAAAACTAGTTCTTCATATTCCAAAAATGGATTGAATCAAGGACTCGTATTCATTCTTAAATGTTTTTTTCTATATGAAAGGATCAAGGGCTAATTTTCACCTCTAAATGATTAGCGCAAATTCAACCCTTTTAGGGAAAATATTGGAGGCTGAAAAATAGTATTAAATATCTTGTAAGGGACCTTATATTTGGAATGATGTTTAGTCTCTGATGAGTTATATGATGAGATAAGCAAGGGACTAATATTCATCTCCAATCGACTCATATTCTACAATTTAAGAGAATACATTAAATACTCAAAATCAGTCCAAACGTTTCCGGTGATAGACCGTACTGGGATTAATAGTTAGCTTTATGGATGCAAACAAGCATGGCTACTTGACTCGGCTCGAAGAAAAGCTCGAGACAAGTCTATCTATTTTTATAAATTTTAATTAATATATTAAATATATATCTAAATAAAAATGATTACTATTTATAAAATTATGGCAACAGTAATTAATTTATGTATAAAATAAGAATTATAATTAATTAAAAAATAATAAGATGAGCCTGATTCGAGCTCGAGCTTAAAAAATATTTATGAGCCAAGCTCGAGCTTTCATTAGTTAAAAAAGCTTGAGCTCAGGCTCGGCTTGTTTGCAACCCTAGTTAGCCTCATATGCATTTTGTATGTGATATCATGACCTATATGACTCGTTACAACTTTATATTATCTATTTTGTAACCTACTATCATAGTAAGACTTATCTTGCTCTTCAATTGATATATATTTTTTTGAACACCGATTTTCTTACACTAATTCACTTTGGATGAGGTTTGAACTCTTGACCTTAAAGAGAGCAACACCTTCACTTTAATAATTTTATCCCTTGGACCCAACCCTCCACCCAACTGACATGGTTTACTAAGGGACATATGACCAATTTATGTTGACCATTGTATAATTTCATATCTATAATCGATATTTATTATTTTATAAACGTAGTCGAATTTTATTAAAAACTAACAAAAGCTATAATTTTGATTTTCTAACTAAATATACAATATTAAATAGGGGAATTGGCCTGTAATAATCCCACCTAGACCTTATTGGCCATTAATAATCCTACCTCAGAATATTCCCCCCACCAGTCCCACCTCTCACCTATTTTTCCTACAATGGTCCCCCGTTAAAAAAATTTAACGGAGTTAAGCTTTTTTTCCAAATTACAAACAGATTTTTTAGGGCTTTTGATCAGAATGATGATACGAGTCCATTGATGTAAAACTTACTTCGAAATGGTGTTCCAAGTGACTTGATTTTGGTTAATTGGAAATTTAAACACCCGAATTGACGCGCCGTTTTCATCGTTTGGAGCACCATTTCCAAGCAAGTTTTACATCAATGAACTCGTATCGTCGTTCTAATCAAAAGCCCTAAAAATCTGTTTGTAATTTGGAAAAAAGCTTAACTCCGTTAAGTTTTTTTAACGGGGGACCATTGTAGGAAAAATAGGTGAAAGGTGGGACTGGTAGGGGGAATATTCTGAGGTGAGATTATTAATGGCCAATAAGGTCTAGGTGGGATTATTATAGGCCAATTTCCCTATTAAATATCCTATAAATACTAACTTTATCTTTTATAATATTATATATGTTTTTATTTTTATATTTAGAATTAATAAGTCTAAAGTTTAAATAAATGTTGGTATTATCAGAATTTAAAAATTTTGAATAGCAAGTCCTTCCAATATCTTGATCATTTGATTCTTAAAAAAAATAAATAGTCCCGCTCTGGCGCTTCCTCCAAATATTTTGAATCCCCACACCCAAATTAAAGTTGTCTCCCCTAACCCTAGCCCGCTCACTTATCCCAACCCAATTGATCATCGGTATTTGCTCTGTACCGTCTCCCATAAATTGATCGTCGCTAAATCGATCTCTCGTTTGCAAATCTGTTGGAAATCATCCTCTTCGCTCTTTAATCGTCATCATAAGTACAGGTCCGTTCAATCTTTCTTTCTTCTCGAGTTCGTTTTTTTTTTTCGATTTGGTTCTAAAAGTTTCTGCTATAAGTTGCTTAATTTTGTGTGATCTACTTTATATTTTGAGTTTTGGATAGTCGTTTTTTATTTGCAGGTTGTCTTGACCTTGAATCGTTACAGCTGAGCAGAGTTTCACTTTTAGCTACTAAAACAAATCCCAATTGTTCCCGTGTTCCACCAATTGCTTAGGCCTTTTGAAACTGCTCCACTGCTAGGTACCATTACTCAATTTTTTTTTCTTTTTTGTAATAAACGTATTTGTTTTGACAAGTTACCTCAATACTCACACATGCATATATATTCTAATTAGCATTTTCTTTATATTTATTCCTTTTAGATATGTAGCTTCTTGCTTCAGTTATGGAGTCTCATAATTAGTATTATGGTTTTTTCGGTTTAGCTTTAAAATGAGCATATATAAATGAACTCAGGTTTTCTGGTCATTAAGATTTTTATAAGGCAATGAATGGTCTGATCAAATTGGTCAAGCATCATGGCTTTTTGAATTTTCACTGTTAATTATTTGATTTTTATTTCCCATAAGGATGAATAATGGGTTAACTAGATTAGTTGTTACTAGTGTTTGGTTGAGCACAGAAGGTGCACAACATCTCCAGGTTTGAAGTCATTCATATGAGTTTTTGTTATCAAAAGTCAATACACATTTTGTATTATAAAGTAAAAGTCATCTACTGGTAAAAGTTTGATTTTGTAGTATCTTTTACGTGTTTAGAAAAGAGTTAGCATATGTTGGGCCAACTTATCCATGATGAGGATGACCCAACTGTTTCCATACTATAGACAACAGCAGTTTGAGAATATTGTGTTGTGTTTCATGACAAACCTAACATGTTTGGAGAAGATCTGAGTCTTACATATGGTTCTGTGTTGTTCATGATGCTCAATATCCATGCAGGTAGCGTACTGTTTTCAAGTTTTGGTTTATTTTATTGTATTTTCTACAACTTGACATGTTTCTTATTGCTAGAAATCCAATGTGCATATCAAATACAAACACCATACCTGGAGCGGTCTGTTCATTTGGAATTTGACATCTCTAATTCCGGATTATCGTAAGTTATTTTTCAATACCACAGCTTGATCACACCAATTAAAATCGATTTTTTTATTTCAGATACGAAACTGGGAACATGTTGGAGCCTAGCGTGAGAGCCTATGTGAAGTTGTGGATGAGGCTCTGATATAATTACACCAAACAACTATTTTTGTTATGCTGCCATGTTTTAGAGATTTTTATTTGTTCTGTTGACTTGTTTTGTATTCATGTATTGTAGCATACTATGTTTGGATTTATATTTGTATTGAATATATTTTTGGTAATCTAAGTTTATATGTAAATACCGAAAACTAGAATATTTTTAAAGGTATTTTCTTTTTTAAAATTCATTTGCTACCATTTTAAAAAAATTCTCACCAATAATGCTTTGTTACCACGCATTAAGCGAACACTAAAGCCAGTC
>JARYGA010004641.1:0-88708 GCA_030545235.1 Helianthus tuberosus | reverse complement strand
AAAATTATGACTTTCGGGTAAACATATTGTGACCAAGGACTTGGAAAAGTGGGTATAAGACTTGAATCCCTTATAAGTCAATTAGAGGGGCTCAAAATGCAAAGAATAAAGGTGGATTGACCTTTCAAAGGACCAAGAGCCAAGGATGAAAACTGAAAGAATTTTTTTTGCCCTGATGAAAGGCTTACGTACCGTAAGCCTCAAGCCTTACGGTCCGTAAGGGATGCCCAGATGCAGAAAGTTGGTTGTTGGCTGTTTTAAACATTGCAACCGACTTAAAAACGATTTTTCACATACATGGGCGACCCCTAATAGTTCCTAGGACTTAGGGGCACTTGTTAATGATCTGGATCACCCCTTAGACTTAGTTGTCATCATCAAAATGGATCAAGAACACTATAAAAGGCCTTCATAGTTGCAACACTGTGATCACTCATTCCATCTGAACTTGTGGAGCTTCCTGGAGCATAGGAGCAGACCCAAGTCATCCCTAATAGTGCATTAGACTTTGGTAAGTATGCTTAACCTTTCCTAATTGAGTTTTTACTTAGTTTTAGCTTAAAAGTCAAACCGTCGTAATTACCGGTTGACTTAGCGATTAATCATTAATGGTCCAGTGATTAGTCGAATTGAAGGCAGTTATAAGTTGGTAATTATGTGGGCAATAAACCCTTAAAAGGGCACCCGCTGATTCCTGTTCTAACTAGATCAAATGTCGGGTCAAAGTTGTTTAGAAAAAGTCAACAGAATGCTAATTTTCAAATTAACATGTAATTAGCAATGTAGAAGGCATGTAACCTACTTTACCACTTATATAACTTGATAATAAGTATAAGGACTGGTCTAAGCTTGTTTGATCCGACAATTTTCTATTTAGACCCGGTTCGGAACCGAAAGTCGCAAAACTTTGACTTTTGCTTTAACTTCAGTTCTGACCCGTTTTAGTATGATTTACAAATGCCTTAGGACTTCCTTAGGACCAGGTTACATGTTAGTATAACCCTCTGTGGTTGATTCATTGATTGTCCGGTTCATATGCACGTTTCCGTTAATTGCCTAAACGTTGACCATAATGCCCTTTTGACCATAAAACGAGAATTTTGGAAATGTGAGAGAACAAAAATCTTTATTACTGATTTATAAACATGTCCCTATAATTTCACATCAGTTGGAGGTCTAGATTAGGAGTTATGCTCATTAGCGTAATTATAACGCCTTTTAGTAATTAAACGGCGCAATTAGCATAAAGCCTATCTAAACCCAATTTTTGACACCAAACCTTTTACCCACTGATGTAATATAATATTTTGAGATTTTTAAAGATTTTTAATTGTTTTTAAACTGATCATAACCTAAGGTTATGGCGTTGATTCGGTAAATACCGATTATACCCTTTTCGGTCATAAAATGAGTTCTACATGATATTTTGACACCAATCCAATTGCTACTGATTTTATATAATAAATAAAGTATTTTGAACTTTATAACCTGATCAGAAAACTCGGATTTCCTGTATAACCCGGAAATCGCTTAAAATGGCTTTTTAAGCGTATTAAACGCATAGTTGGGGTTTAAAACCATTTTGTCATATAAGACTTATCACCAACTGATATGACCTAATAAAATAAGTTATTTTACTAATGTATTCGGACCCGAATCTCAGAATTTCAATTAACCTCTTTTATAATCTTTAAAATGACCAAAATACCCCTACGGGGCTTAAATTGAGATTAAACTCGTTTTGGGCATAATGGAAGTATCCTACTGATATCACAACATATTTAAGGCATATTAACTTAGGAAACCTGTATATGACTCTTTTGGTTACTCGTTACGCACTTGTCGCGTTCGGATCGGCTTATGTAACTAGTTTACATATATTAGTCGAAACGGGTCAAACCATATCGTTTTTATCTCAAAATCCAGAATGTGTTTAAGTTACCCATATTAAACAAGCATACAAGCTTGTCGGGTCAAAACCACATTCTAAACCGGTCTTCGCTTTATCATGCGTTTGAACCGTGTCTTCCTTTTGAAAACTAACCGGTCTAAGTCTAAGCTTAATTAAAGACCCGTTAGAATTCTAATAGGTTATTAAAAACCTTCGTTCCAGATTAGGAGCCCAGTAAAAGCTACATGCACTTGCTGTATTTGATTTATACTTTGCTCAGGTAAATACTCTTAACTTATTTTCCCTATACGGGCTTGGGATACGGCACTATAAAAGTACCGCTTGGTCGGGTGTATGTAGTCATTTAAATCGGATTGTGATTGATGTATTTACATAACCTGTTTAATATGTAATATTTGGTGTATGGCTTTTGGGGGTTAAATGACCATGTCCCGGATATCCTTGGCATCATTTTACGAAATGGCCACGACCTAAGCACGGGGTGTAGGCGTACACCTGATAGATGCATTATGTAAAAACTGGTAATCCACTAAAGGAAACAACCTTGTGGGCATTATACCTGTGGCGTGTCAGTTAATCTAGACCGGCCCTACAAACCGGCCCTGATGGACGACAAATAAGTAAAACTGTATACATGATTATTTTAATAATTGTCCCAAGTTATAAAAGATATTTTTTCCGAAGTGCGTTCAAATCAATTTTTAAACTCTTTTCAAAATGAGTCAGTTGAGTTGTATTTACCAGTGTAAACTGACGTATTTTCCAAAAAGGCTAAGTGCGGGTACTAGAGGAAATAGGCTGGCTACTCCAGGCATCATTACTCAAGTCTCGCAAGCTCTAGATGTCAAAGTCTGTTGAACAGTTTTCCTTTTTATTTTGATCCGCCTGTGGATCCTTTACTTTCCGTTGTAATACTGGATATTACTTTATATTCGGATTGTAATATATTTATCTTTTGCTTCCGCTGTGCATTTATATATTGTGTTGTTTGACTATGATGTTACCAACCACGTCACGATACTCCCCTACCGGGCCCACCGGTCAAAAGTGGAAATATCGGGGTGTGACAGGTTGGTATCAGAGCCAACACTGAGTGAATTAAACACTAGCCTTTTGTGTTTAATCTCAGTTACACAATTGCACATTCTTGAGTCTAGACAAGAACATAGGACTAATCCTAATTCGTTTTATTTTGTCATTATTTAGTTCCTTTGTTATTTTTCTGATTAGCCCTTGCATGGGCAAGTCATTTGCTATTAGAAGTCCCGTTTAGGGCAACCATATACTTGTTTAAATTTTTATGGAACGATTATATTTAAAATATCATTCCTATATTATAAGATCTACCATTATAATAAAATGGCAAAATTTAAAAAGGACAAGACCTAGCCATATGTCACTTTAAGACAGGGCCAAGATGGTAGTTCCACAATTAGATTCAGATCCTTGTTAATAGTTCAATTTAGGATTGTTCTGCGTTAAATATTAAAAAGAGTCTAAAGAGTAAAACCTAGCCTAAATGTCATTGCAGACATGGCCAAGATGGTAAAACTTATTCAAAAGATTCAAATCTTTGTTAAATATCTGAAAGCATATTCACGCAACGACCCGATGCTCGGAATTATGAAGGGTTCACCACGTTACAAAAGTGTACTTCGGCCATTCGCCAACTGGCGTACGGGACAGTGGCTGACGCTTTGGACGAGTACTTACAGATGTCGGCAAGAACTGCGCGGGAATGTTTGTATCGGTTTTGCCATAATGTGGTGAAACTGTATAGCAAACAATATTTGCAGAAACCAAACGCGTATGATGTTCAACAGTTGTACCAAGCTCATGAAGCAAGGCACGGGTTTCCGGGAATGCTTGGTAGCATTGATTGTATGCATTGGGCGTGGCATAACTGCCCGACTACGTGGCGAGGCCAATATACGCGAGGTGATCACGGCCATCCAACCTTAATACTTGAGGCCGTGGCGTCACAAGATTTGTGGATCTGGCATTCTTTCTTTGGGCTCCCTGGTTCACTCAACGACCTCAACGTGCTATACCAATCGACGATCTTTAGCGATGTCGTTAATGGAATCGGTCCGGACACCCGTTTTACAGTTTCAGGGGTTGAGTATAGACGTGGGTATTATCTTGCTGACGGAATATATCCGTCTTGGTCTACAATTGTCAAGACTATTTCATTTCCCGATGACGAAAAAAGGAAAAAATTCGCCAAGCGTCAAGAAGCTGCAAGAAAAGACATCGAACGTGCTTTTGGTGTTTTACAAAATAAATGGGTCATCCTTGAACAACCGGCACGTGCGTTCACACCGAAGAGGTTGCGCCTTTGTATGTGCGCTTGCATTTTGCTCCATAACATGATTATTGAAGACGAAGGTCGGGCGATTTGTGAGTATGATGAGAATGCATCTTACGGGAATATTGTCCCGGTATATCCGACGCAACAGGATTTAAACTCCTTCGCGCTAACCAACGACTTCACGCATGCAAACCTTCAACAGGATTTGGTAGAACATATATAGAACAACGTAAACGTCGGGGACGGTGACGGAGACGAAGACGAGTAGTGTAATTTTTTATTTTTAGGAAATGTAATTTTTTTTATGTTATGAAATGAATTTATTTATGTTGTATTTTTTAATTTTTATAAAGTTTTTATTAAGTTAATAAAAAACTTAGAAAATTATAAAATATTAAGGTGGGGTAGCCCCATCCTCCACCCCCCTCAAAAGTGAAGGAGGCCCATCCCCCACGAGTCTGTGATGTGGCGCCTACGTGGCGGCCCATCCTCATGGGGATGGGCCTCACCATACCCTCTAGTCTCATGAATCAAATTATGAGGCTGGAAGGTATGGTGAGGCTCATCCCCAAGGGGATGGGCCGTCACGTCACCTGCCACGTCACCAAGAGTGAGGATTGGCCTAAAGGGGATGGACCAAGGGGGTGGAGGATGAGGCTATATATATATATATATATATATATATATATATATATATTTGTATGTATGTATAGGTATGTGTGTGTGAAGGAGGGGGCCGGCGAGATCGTCCATCACCTGACGAGGACGGGCCAAGGGGGCGGTGTTCCGGGGCGGCGGCGTGCCTAGCCGGCCCTTGGCCGTCCCCCATACCCACTAGTCTGAGTTGTACTCAAGCTCAGGTTAACAGGTTGAGTTTATAGTTTTATACATTATAATCTTTTCTTTTTCATGTAGCTATAAAACTGGTAACATTATTTAAGTTTAGTACAACAAATACAATTCTCTTATGAATGTATCCATTATGTGGTGACTATCCACATCTATAACTCCTATCCCTTTAGTGCATCCATTATGTAGTGACTATCCACCTCTATAACTCCTATCTTTAGTTATTATTGTATTAATGTAAGGGCCTATATATAATGGCATTTGTATCTGATGTTGAAATCAATCAATAAGAAATCCATCTTCCATTCTCCAATTCTTCTCTATATATTGCTAGTAGGTCGTTGTTTTACAACACGTTGTCAGCTCGAAAGTGCTCTCACCAAAATCCTAATCATATTCATTGTTCTCTTGTGATTTTCAACGTGAGAGGTTGTATACAATTGCTAAAACATCAGTCTCACAAAACTTTGGATATTCTTTCCCCAAATCTATTGGATCTCGGTCTCTGTGGCTATTATGGTGCATACACAATGCAAGGTAACTATTATTATATCCTTTTCCTAAATACCATTCTCATAATTTACTGTTTTACTTAGAAATCATGATAATATATAAGTGAATTAAAATAATAATAATAAGTTACTTTACATTGAGCATGATGAAAGATAATGACTGAGCATATTAGAGTATTAAATAATATTAATTTTATGTTCATAGTTTGTAAACATATTACCCAGTAACTTATTGTTTTGGACCGTACAAAAGTTTTTTTTTTCTTCAAAATTTAGAGTGGTACATATTTAATAGAAAGATGTCGAAATTTTGAATATGTCATAATCTTGTTCATAAACAAAATTTCAATCAAAACTTCTTGCTATAATTTTTTTTTGTGTGTATGTGATTCATGGTTATATATAGTGATAATCAATTACTAATGTTCGATATTAATGTAATAATAATATGATATATTATGATTTCTTTTTAGTGTTAAATATGTTGAATTATATTACAATTTAAATGATAAATAAATAATAAATACTAGTATGGTAAAATATATACATGGTTTTGTTTTAATGTGTTACGTGCATTCTCTTGATTCTAGATATGTTATTTATGTTTGAAATATGAAATCAAATCATATAATGTTACAAATTAATTGATTATGGCATAAAAGAAAATAAGTATATACATTGATTATCGCCAAAAGGAGTCTTATATAAATGTTTATATTTTAACTTTATTTATGAATTATATAAGATTTAAATATTTTAATGTGTGTGTCGAAAATATATGTTTTACTTAAAAAAAAAAGAGTTTAGAAAGCATGATTGTAACGTTCTTTTACCTTACCTCCTTTTAGAAAAAATTGGCTTGCTTGTTGATCTAAAAGATTATTTATTATTTCAGAAACAAAAATAAATAAGGACTTTGTTTGATAATCTTCAGTTGGCATTGGTTTTCTGAATTTCCAATATTTTTTTTTATTTCTATCAATAATTTTTAAATTTTGAAATTATATATGATTTGGATTATGCTAACAATTAAGATTATTCAAAAATTGCATCCTAATTTCATAGCAATTTGAAATAAGAGATATTCTCCTTATGACTATACGATACATATTTGTATAATTTTTGTTATTATTTTATTGCATAGGAGCTCGGGTTTATTCTATATTTGTAGCTATAGTAATTCATATTGTGAATAATTAAATTTTATGATTTTTTTTATTAAATCATTAAGCGTTATATTGTATCAATGGGATGTATATCTATTTCTATCTTTTAAGACATAAAATTATTGGTTATTTTGCTAGAATTATACATATAATTTTGTGCATGTAGGATACATATCAATTGATCAATGGTATTATTGCCTCATATATTGTTTATTATTTGTTTATTATATTATAATTCTATTAAAAGTAATATATGATAGGTCTATGCTAAGGTGCGCTATATGATACTACATGACAATTTATCACATTATTTTACTCCCACTGATGACAAATAATTGCTACAAATTAGTAGCTAGTAAAAAGACATATTAAGTTAATGTTAAGACTTTCTGGATAAATCTCAAAGGAGTTTATTTGATAATTTTTTTTATTATAGAAGCCTTATGGAGATATTTGGGTGTATGATATACTTGTGATTGTTTATATTATAATAGGATAATACATATTTATACTACAACAGCATAACACATAAATCATATATATTTGTAAGTTGTAAGCGATAAAAACAATACGGGTTATGAAGCTTTATCATAACTCGCTCGCATTACTGGTGACACAATTGAACAACTAAACCAAAGTTGTGGTTTATTATCAATATCATGAAAAGTATAAAATACGCTTACATTGGACTTCCAAAGTGTCATACTCCCTGTATCTCATTATCAAAGGTCGTAAAATGTTACACCGATAATAGTACATGACTCGAACAAACAATTACTTCTCAATTGATGTTATGTGAAGAGAAGTTTATTTATAAGAAGAAAATCAGATTTAACAAAAAAAAAATTTGTCCCTCAAATATGCTTCTGAGGTAGCAATATCATTATAAGAGTTATGAAAAAATGAAATAATTTTATACTCGTGTGACCGAGTAAATAATGAAAAGCTATGAAGCTTGTTTTGGTTCTACTCCATTCCCAAAAGTGAATGTGATTATATATTAATCATTGTAAATGTAATGATGGACCTAATTGAGACATTTGTAATGACGAGATTGACTATAAGAATTGTAATGATGGTCATTTTAATAATGATAATGGACCACAAAAGTGGCAAACTAAGGAGTGATTGCATAACGTGATGGTTTGAACTTTGAAGTTGTAGTATATTCTCTCGTATCATACGTTTTGTATTACATACGAGCAAGTAATACACATACAATCATAAACCAGAAGTTTATGGATCATAATTATTTAATTAGTTGGCATGACCGGTTAGACCACACCGAGTCAATGATGATGTGAAACATAATGAAGAGCTAGAAGATTCTTCAACATAATAATTAGCATGTAATGTTTGCTCTCAAGGGAAATTATATATTTGCAAAATAAACGAGGGTGTGTATACCTAAATATTTTGGAAGCGATTAAAGGATATGCATATCCCAACATGATACCATTTAGTTTTTTTTTAAATCGATGCATCGTCTAAATGGTTATCAAATCCACAACCTGAAGCTTGTGTGATTGTGGCTTAGCTAATGTGATAGCAATCATATTAATCAATATTAGTATATTTATTTGATAATAGTGAATTTGATTCCTACGTTATTAACGATGATTGGAATAAGTGTTATTGTTGAGATGATCACTAAACGTCAACTACTGGTTACAAAGCCAATAATCACGAGAGGCGCAAAAGTTCATTTAGGTACATGTAATTTTATATATAGTACCATCAATTCACATCAAGCCAGTAAGTTATAGTTCTCCCCATACAGCTGGTTTTTGGTCAGGAACCAAAGATGTCTCATCAAAGATTTTGTTGTGCGACATATATTGAAACTCATCCACCACACCACACAAAGATGGGACTTCTAAAAAGTTTGAGAATATGTTGGGTATAAATAATTGTGTATGATTAAATACTTAAAGCCATTAGTGAGAAATTCGTTTATGGCTCATTGGTTTTCACTTTAGTGAATGAATGTTCCCAACATTAGGGGGAGATAACAAGCAGTTGGAAAGTGAAAAGTGAAATGAATTATCATATCATCTTGATCCTCAGACTATAAACTATGAACTAGAAGTTTAAAGTATAATTCATTTACCAATATTAAAGAACAAATTACCAGACAAGTTCACTGACCTAAATAGAGTGACTAAATAAGTCACATAATCAACTGCTTATGCTCCAGTTATCTTTGTGTCCCAAGAGGACAACCACATATTGTGTAATGAGTCTATTGCACGCTTAAAGTGTGGCAGACTAATTGATTCCAATAATAAAATTCCTTAAAAATTGGAGCAAGTAATTAAGATGGTCAAGTCGAGGTTATAGTAATAAGATCCCCTGAAGGGACAATAGACATGATGGTTCAAGAAGAACCTCAGGTACCTGAAAATAAAGAGATCTCGCTAAGTTGTATCATGTCTAAGATATATATGGAATCGAAATAAAAATCGACGTCGTTATACTTTTGTATATAATGTAGCGCTTAAAATGATTAAATGATGAGGATCAAGATTTGAGATCTGCCTATGAACGTAAACATATAAATGACTGGCCAAAATGGAAAGACGTAAATAAGGCAAAGTTGAATTCTCTAATGACATGGAAAGTATCTGGACCAACAGTCCATACAACTAAAGTTGTAAAATATGTTGGATATAAACAGGTCTTTTATGCGAATTATGTGAAAATCAAATTGAGTGATATAAGGAAAATTGGTGGCACAAGAATTTTCGCAATGACCTATGATTGATTATGAGGAGACGTATTCTCCAGTGGTGGATGCATTGACTTTCCAATATTTTGTTAGTCTGTTAATATATAAAAGTGAGTTGACATGCGTCTTATGAAAGTTATGTAACACTTGATACTAAGTCATATAAAATAAGTTCTCGAGAATATTATGATTATTATATAAATTCAGATCTGAATACATATACATGTTGTATATGTTATTGAATTGAATATAATTGGAACTCCCCATGAGTATCCTAAAGCATTTGAGTGCTTAAGAGTTTAATTGAAACACCTTAATGGATATAATTATAGTCCACCAATACTCCAATAAACATACATAGAAAATGTATACCTGGTTATTATGGCATATCAATGTACACTATGTACAAACATAGTACAATATGGATTTTGGATATAAAAGCAAGTGTTCATGATATTTTTGCATATGTTATAGATATCTATATGTTAAAAGGGCAAATTTATGTAGCAAAACTTCTAAAGAGTGAAAGCACATGCATATTTGGATAAGATGGAAAGAATTCTCTCATGGATTGATAATGCTAGAAGCATTAATGATGTAAAAACCTCAAGAACGTACTATATCAAGTTCATAGAATATGTATGGACTAAAATAGTTAGATCGAGTGTTATACAACTCGAGATATTTGCATAAAAAGGGATATAAGTTTGATTAAATTAGCCATGTTTTATCGACGTTCTACTGTTAAAAGTTTACTATAATCGCAGTTTACAGTGATGACGTCTAGGCATCATCGAGAGAAATTGTCGAGCTTTTAGAGGGAGAATTTTTGAATGGCCTTGGCACGGTCTAATTATTCCTCGAACTGCAGTTCGAGTATATATGTAATTATGTTTTACCAATCCCCCAAGTACATCTAAAAGATGATGTTTGGATATTTAGTATAGACATAGTTGATCCTTAAAGTATGTTAAAGGTTGTTAAGTCATTTGTTATAAGAAATGCCTATTTAGTATGGACACGTTAACCCTTTCTAGCTTATTTATTAAAAGAATAAGAAAATAAAAATATGTATTTAGTTATTTTCACATCGAGTGTGTATGGACTCCATTTCATGTCAGGAAAAGCCCAATGTTTTTTTTTTTTTTTTACAGGAAGTAATTAGTAGCGTGCAGACAATTTCAATGTTCGAATTTAAAGACAAAACATGTTCATGAATCATGAAACACCGACATGTCCCATAAATAATAGGGCCACTTCACTATTTAAACATCAGGCCCAAGATAAATTGTCTGAAGTAAAACGGGCCCACTACTATGATAATTTAAATCATGTCGGCCCAATAGATAGAGCTTATTATGTATTTTAGCAGGCACCATGCAATCAATCAACAAAAAAATGAAAAGAAATATATAATGTAACATTTCTTTTTTCTTAAAAGTCTAAGGGATTGTTTCGCAACTTCTGAATCATTTAGTGCTGAAGCAGTAAGAGGTTTGAACTATTAAGAGTCAGTATAATGCTTAATCGTTAAGAGGCAATTGTCTGACCAATTCAGATAAGAGGTCTTAACCATTCAGACTCAGTATAATGCTTAACCATTCAGAGGCAAATGTCTGAACCATTCACACATCTGCTCGCGAAATAAACAGACTAAACCATTAATTGCTGAACCAATAAGAGGTCTGAACCATTAATAGCCCCATTAAGAGCTAAACAAAGAGCCCCTAAGCGTATCTACATCTACGATCTTAAATATCTTAAATATACATACCAAATAACCCTTCACGAAAACTAAAACAAAACATTTTCGAGAAATGATATATTCTTATACACAATGCTTAAAAGTATTAATAAAACTCGTCTCATATATTTAGCGATAACTGGTCATATAGGTGGTTCGCGTTGCAAATATGTTTACTCAACAAGTCAAGTGACTTATACTAAAATAACTTTCTTAAACCCCACTTATTAATTATTGAAGTTATACGTTATTTGTTGCTTTCTTTTTTATGATTGAAGAAGAAAATACTAGTTTGTGACTTTAACAACGGTATGAACTTCTATAAAATTGTCATTTGATCAATCTTTGGACTTGAATCGTGAGTCACCACTGGAAATACTTTACGAAACAGAAAGTTGTCAGCCTCGTCACCAAGAAGAGCGGCCTCCATATGGTCATCCTCCTACAAAAGAGAAAGTTGCAATAAGTACAAGTACTAGTAACAATTACTGTGAATGAATGAATGCATCACCTTATGATGGAGTACTTATATTGGCGAAATTAATGTTTGTGTCACTATCAAAGGATGGTTGGCCTAGAAAAAGGCATAACCATCATAATAGTGACGCAGTCATCCTTATTGGTAAAAGTGATATTATTTCTTTTATTTTGTCGTCCTTTCCTTCCACGTAGGCGTAACCCTATATTGGTCACCACTTGACCCGGACCCTCTAGGTTGGTCTTGATAATAATAAGATCCCTAGGTGACCTGTCGACTTCAACTCACCATTTTGCAAATATATATGTGTAAATGTAAAGATGGTGGTGGTTAACAAAAGTAATGGATAAGAGTACCAAAAGGTGTTTTTATTGAAATAACAAACATAATAGTAGTATTTCATAGTTTCAGAGAAAAAAATAAATTTATCTGTAGTAGCTATTTACACTTTTTTAAAGTAACTATAAATTATTACAAAATAAGGCTCTAAATAATTGTTTTAAACTTTCAAAAACCTTTAATTAATTTATCAAAACTTTTAAAGCCATTTATAAACTGATTAATTTCTGCAAAATTCAAAGTTGCAACTTGCAACTTAAAAATAAAAAAAGACTATTTTGCAACATGCGTGTGAGGGGATCGTACTACAATAAGAGGGTAGGTTATGTGCACGCGTTTCACTCGGCCCACTACTATAAAATGGGCCATGTTTGTTCAATGTGTTTCTTCCGGCCCATAGAGCCACATAAGCATCACTAGGGTAGCAAATGGCAATGGGTCGGGCTTAGATCCCAACGCAAACCCTTTAGATAAATTTATCCCAAATCCGTCCAAAAACCCATTGGGTTTATATCAAGTAAATACCCGTCTGGTATCAGGTATATCCACAGGTTTCGGGTAACCTGTTAATTTAAAAAAAATTACACCACTAGTCAATCACATTTAGTATTATCACTATAAAAATACGTTAAATAGCTAGATTTTGGATCTTGTACAATAAAAATAATTCATACGAAGGGTAGGAGAAAAGCACACAACCATTGATCCCCCAAGATCAATGGTTCGAAATTAGGCAATGATATTTTCGTAAATCTTAGGTTCAAACAATTGAAAAAAAAAATAGAGAAAGAGTATTCTGGTCCTTTCTCACTTGAACTTCTTCCCTCCTTGATTTTCAAACGATTATAACTTTTGAATACGTTAATATTTTTTAAAAATAATTACACCATGTTAACGAGCATTTTATTCTCTTTAATTCGAGCAACCTAGTGCTATAGTTTTCTTAAAAAAAATTACATGGTTTTGAATATCCGTTACGTGGTTCTGAATACCCAGTACACGACTACGTGATTTTGAATACCCATTACGTGTTTAAGTGATTTCATTATCGTATATGAAACCACAGTAAGTGATTATTTAATTACGTAACAATAGTTGACTATGTATTATTATGTGACTACATGATTTTGAATACCCATTTCATGATTACGTTATTTCATTATAGTATTTTATGTAAAACCACATTGAGTGATTACATAATTACGTAAAAACAAAAACACGTAATACATAATATTTCATATGGAATATTTCAGGTGGAATCACGTAATAAGGATAAATCATATAATAAACATTAGCCAAATCAACCTATAATAACCACACACTACCGTGTATTAGAGATTTATAATCACGTAATAAAACATTAACAATCAAGTTTTTATTATTGAATGTGTAATCACGTAATAAGCATAGTTGTAATAATATCAATTATAACAAATCATATTGAATGTGTAATTAAGTAATGAATCTATATTGAATGTGTAATCATGTAATGGTTTATGTTAAATGTATAATCATGAACAACTCAGTTAAATGCTTTTAAAAACAGAAAAATAAAATAATAAATATATAATAACGAATAAAAAATAACTTACATTATCCTCTTACTCATCTATAATAACAACTTTAAAACAACCCTTTTATTAATGACAACTCGTGTTTATATATTTGTATACTATGGTGGGTGACTGATTTTTCATCATCAAAAGACATAAATACATTATAATATCTAAAATTAATATCATATTATTACTAACACACTAATGAACAACTCGGTTAAATACTTTTAAAAATTAAAAAAAAATGAAATAATAAATATATAATAACGAACAAAAAATAACTTACATTATACTCTTACTCATCTATAATAACAACTTTAAAACAACATTTTTATTAATGACAACTCTTGTTTATATAATTGTGTACTATCTTGGGTGACTGATTTTCATCATCAAAAGACATAAATACATTAATATCTAAAATTAATATCATATTATTACTAACACCCTAATGAACAACTCGGTAAACGCTTTTAAAACAGAAAAATAAAAATAATAAATATATAATAACGAATAAAAAATAACTTACATTATCCTCTTACTCATCATCTATAGTAACAACTTTAAAACAACATTTTTTTAATGACAACGCTTACGTACTACTACATTACATTAAATAAATCTTATAACGTACTTCTTGTTTTGGATTGAACCCAATACCTCTCACTAAAAGGCAAGAGCTCCTATCAAGTAAGTTAGCCCCAAATTGACTTAAAACTACAATTATATTACTTAATTTGATTATACAGATCGTGTCTTATAATATACAAGGTTGGTAATTCAGCTGCATAGATATATTTGTTTTCAAACTATTATATGTGAGCAACATAAATTAGGTTGTATTAAGCTATTGCAATCATTATCTATTGGATTATCTTTTTTTTAAGGTGTACATTATTTGTGAATGTCAGGAGGTTTAGCATATGTTATCTTAACTGGGTCGCGTTAGAGAGCCCCCTCGCACAATAGATCCTCAATTTAAACCCCTCATTGAGAAACCCCTATCACCCAGACTTTTTTTTTGAACGGCCAACTAAAATTTTTATTGATAAACGATGATAACAACTGTTATCCACGCCATAGTCCATACATCAATACAAACAACCAAAATTACACACCAAGGCAAAAAACATTAAAGTCGTTCCAACATTCCCATGATAAATCCGATGCTTTAGCCCGATGTTTTACCCACAAAAACCCCAGTACTTTTGCGTCTTCAAAAACTCTTTCCGGTGAGCACTTCTTTCGTTTAAATACCAAGTTGTTTCTAGCTGCCCATATACACCACACTGTTGTTTGGAAGACCGCATAGACCAACTGTTTCCATAATCTCGACCCCCTCATATTCTCATGGTAGTTTACCAGATCATCCAGGCCAAAGAAAAATATAGCTGGTAGTTTGCACCACCTAGCAACACCCTCCCAGACCTTTTGTGTGAACCGGAAAGAGCAGAAAACATGCTCAGTTGTCTCCTCCTCCTCTCGACATAATTCGCATAAAGTTGTTGCTACATTTACCCCTCTTCTAACCAAAGCCACCCTAGTTGGCAGTTTATCCAGATTCAGCCTCCACATTAGAAAATTTACCTTTAGCGGAGTCCAGCGGTTCCACGAAAAGGAAGAAGCTGTACTCGTCTCTTGAATTAGCACCATCTGTCTCATCAACCTGCTAACTGAAAACAGCCCATCACCGCCCAGTGACCACTCCCACTTGTCCGCAACATCGGTGAGATATACCGAGGACAGCAGCCCCATCATTTGTATAAATTCAGCATGTTCCAAGTTTGAATGGAACTGCCGAACCCACTGAAACATGAAGCCCGACGCCCCCCTCACCCAGTTCGAAACCGTCACCCTTTTATTTGCTTCAATTGCAAACAACCCAGGAAACTTTGTTGCTAATGGTTCATCCGAAACCCAACAATCTAGCCATAATGAAATCTCTTGGCCACACCCCACAATCCCACGGAAGGAGTTCTGGAAGTCAATACCCAATTCTGCCAAGTCAATAGCAACTTTGAATATTTGTTTCCATGGCCCAGCCACCGAAACCCAGACTTGAGCTTGAGACCTGGAGGGAAAAACACATCCAGACCCATCATAGGTGGAAGTTAAATACCCGTGGCCACCAATAAAGCACTAGTGATGGTTCTCTATTGGATTATCTATTTATCTATCTTTTGAGGCCTAGTTCACATACCGGCTCGAAGGCTTAAATTATGAAAGATATTTTTGGTTATAAAGTATAGGGAAAAGATCAAATAGGAAGATTAATTTCGCTAGGAATGATAGGAAGCAATAAGAGGATGACATGTGGCAAAGATGAAAAACATAAGGAGGGGCATTTTGGTCAAAACTCACCATCTTAAAAAAAACCCAGCATCTGCAATTCATTTCTCTTACCCGTATACTCAAATCCACCATTTTCAAAACTATAAACTACCACATCACAACCACCACCACCACCTCCACCACCACCACCACCACGACCTACGATCACCACCATCTTGTCGGAAACTAGATCTGAAACCACCACCTTCAACCACCTGTTGGGTTTTTCAGATCTGACACCATCATTCCATCATCCACCGCCACCGCTCCACCGCCACCAGTTTCCCCACGGTGTATCAGAGTTCTTTTTCCGTCCACCATCGTTAATCAGAGTTCTTTTGTAAGTTATGTTATATTTTATTTTCATTGCGTTTTAGTTATCAAACCTCAATTGCGTTTTTCACATCATTATGTTTTAGTTAGAGTTCTTTTCATTTTGTTCTTCTGGATGTTAAAATAGAGACATGACCATGCTAAAATAGAAGCATGATCATGTTGGAACAAAGGTATGGCCACGTTTAAACTCATTGCGTTTTAGAACCTGCAGTACAAAGAACATGATAATGCTTGGACAGAGGCATGATCATGTTGGAACTAAGGCATACCCATGTTAAAACTACATTGCTTTTTAGAACCTATGTTAAAACTCCATTGCTTTTTAGAACCTGTAGTACAAAATTTTAATTTTGGTTTCATTGCGTCTTACAACTTGGAGTGTAAAGAACATGTAGAAACATGGTCATGTTGGAACAAAAGCATGGCCATGTTAAAACTTCATTGATATTGATTTTTAGTTTTATTGCGTTTTACAAGCAAATAACATGATCATGCTAAAATAGAAGCATGGTCATGTTGGAACAAAAGCATGGCCATGTTAAAGCATAAACATGGCCATGTTAAAACTCCATTGCTTTTTTAGAACCTACAGTGCAAAATATTGATTTTTGTTTTCATTGCGTTTTACAACCTGATGTGCAAAGAACATGATCATGCCAAAACAGAAGCATGGTCATGTTGGAACAAAAGCATGACCATGTTAAAACATAAACATGGTCATGTTAAAACTTAATTGCTTTTTAGAACTACAGTGCAAAATATTGATTTTTGGTTTCATTGCGTTTTACAAGCAAAGAACATGATCATGCTAAAATAGAAGCATGGTCATGTTGGAACAAAAGCATGACCATGTTAAAACTTAAACATGGTCATGTTAAAACTCCATTGTGCAAAATATTGATTTTTGGTTTCATTGCGTTTTACAATCTGGGGTGCAAAGAACATGATCATGCCAAAATAAAAACATGGTCATGTTGGAACAAAAGCATGACCATGTTAAAACATGAACATGACCATGTTAAAACTTCATTGCTTTTTAGAATATGTAGTGTAAAATATTGATTTTGGGTTTCATTGCGTTTTAGAACTGGAGTGTAAAATAACATCAAAGAACATGATCATGTTAAAAGGGAAGCATGATCATGTTGGAACAAAGACATGACCATGTTAAAACATAAACATGACCATGTTAAAACCTATTGCGTTTTAGAACCTGGGTTATAGTGTGTTGTTCTATCCATTGCGTTTTACGCATCTAGGTTTTCGATTTTTTTTTCAAAAGTATAGCAATAGTGTGCTCGTTTTAAAGATAAAAACCGCTCGTTTTTATGGTGTAATTTTTATAAAAAAATATTGTCGTATGAAAAAGTTATTAACGATTTAAAAACAATGGGGAATTGGAGGAGAGAGAAACTATTGATTTGAATGGACTAGAATACCCTCAAACTAACTCACGCGCCTCTTTTTTCTTGTTCAATTTCACCCATTTAATCTCAGCCATTGATTAAGCAAATTGATGGTCAAGATTACTTCCTAGTCTTTCTAGCAAAATAAACTTCCTATTGTATCTCCACCCGTAAAGTATATTATTTTATTGAACCCATAAATATTTTGTATTGTTTTTCACATGTATATTATTTTATTGAACCCATAAATATTTTGTATTGTTTTTCACATATCTCATGTAATAAAATATTATATATTATGGAGCGAGTATTGTTGATCATTTCCAATACAGGTAAACTATTGTTAAATGGCGAATAAAGGGATTTTTCTATGGGGCGCGAAATATTTTTAAAGATTTTTGGCCTTTAGACATATAAAAAAATCGGTTCATATCGGGTGGGATCGGGTCGGGTAATGTAAAACAAAAGAACATCAAACTAAAATTTATATAATCATCAAAAACATGTCAAACGCCATTACAAACATGTTTAAAATTGTGTCATACGGGTTTTTATTTTTTGAAATCTATGCAAAACATCATATAAAGCTACTTTCCTAATGGTTCTCTTGAGAACTCTAGACAAAACTTTCATGCTCATGGTTCCTATCACATATAAATCGATTCATAAGTTTATAAAAAACACTAAACACTTAAATAAAATAAACAATCATGTTCAACCATAGTCTATAATTTTTAAGCTCTAGTAAAATCTAGAACAACAAAAAAAAAATCAAAACAACAAAATCATGTTATTAAAGTCTAGAAGAACAAAAAAATAGATCAAAACACATAAAATTTCAAATCCTTTTAACACATCTATAACTCTATTTTTCCTAAAATACCACATAAAACCACAAAAAAAAAAAATACATAAAAAACGAAGGTACCTCGCTAAATTTTGGATTCCGGGTGGTGGGGTGGCCGGAATCAAGCTTTTCCGGTAAGAATACAACCACCGCCGTCGTGGCTGTTGACTGCCTTCGTGTGTCGGTCGTTGCGCGATCAGAAGAGGGAGGGCGGGAGAAAGAATTGGATGGAGCGGTTGGGTTGGGTTATTTTATTTAACTTCAAATTTAATTGGATTGGGTTACAATGGAATGTTTATTGGGCTAATGGTTAAATTGTTAAGTGAAAGTTATTAGGTTAAAGTGTTAAGTAAAGTGGTTAAAAATAATTATATAAACTAGGTTATATTTTAATATAAATCAGTGCTTACAATTTTCTTTTATAAATTCATAAGATTTTTCTCTATAGGTGGCGATTGAAACTTTCCAAGGGGTGCGGTTGAAACTTTCCAAGGGTGCGGTCAGAATTTTACGCGAAATTTAACCCTAATTTTTATTTTGAGTAAATTACAAGTTTTGTCCTTTATGTTTGTCCCAAATTTCAGGCGTTGTCCTTTACCTTTAAAATTGATGAGTTTTGTCCTTAATGTTTCAAAATCGTGCACGTTATGTCCTTTAGGGCAAACCCAGTTAGAATTTTCTGTTAAGTTATGTCATGTGCATTGCACACGAGGGTAAAACAGTCATTTCCCCTCCCCTACTTGTGTTTCCCCCTTTTAAAACCCTAATAACACCCCCTTTTCATCTTCAACCCCAATTCATCTTCATAAACTCATCATCATCTTCTTCACCACTAGATTAGGTCAAACTTGATGCTAAATTCAATGTTTGTTGTACATCTCATCTCCATCTGCATACTCCGGCAAACAAATCGCACAATCGCGCTTATCTTCTTTCTGCTGATAAATTGAACTCAATCAAGGTTAAATTACACAAAATCTAATAAAACATAAATAAAATTATCATAAGTCATACTTTTGGCAGCACAATCCTCCCAAGACTTCCAACATCACTTTGCTTCAATACTTTCTGGAGCAAAAACTTCAAATTCTTCTCAGTCTTTAATTCCTAATGATCAAATAAACATAAACAAATCAAGAATCAACTTTCACCAACAAACAAAATAACTAAAGTTACTACAATTTCGCGCACCTGACGTTTGTCACAAGAAGTTTGTTTCGACAAACGTCCGCTGTGGTGCTTCCAGCGGGACGGTGTTTGAAGACGGTGGTGATGGCTAGTACACCCAGTTCCCTCCATGCGATTTTCCAGGGTAATAAGGAGCTAGAGGCATAAGCGATGGAGCATAACAGCTGCCCACGCCATGAAACTGATTGTTCTCCAGTGGTGAAGAAGAAATGGTGAAGAAGATGATGATGTGAGTTGATGAAGATGAATTGGGGTTGAAGATGACCAGGGGTGTTATTAGGGTTTTAAAAGGGGGAAACACAAGTGGGGGAGGGGAAATGACTGTTCTACCCTTGTGTGCAATGCACATGACATAACTTAACAGAAAATTCTAACTGGGTTTGCCCTAAAGGACATAACGTGCACGATTTTGAAACGTTAAGGACAAAACTCATCAATTTTAAAGGTAAAGGACAGCGCCTGAAATTTGGGACAAACATAAAGGACAAAACTTGTAATTTACTCTTTTATTTTTAAGGGGTGCGGCCGTCCACCCACACACCAGTGGGTAGGTCCCCCCTGCTATTGTTCCATTTTGAAAATTGCACCTTAGAAACTTGGTGTTAAATGCAAAGAAATAAAATAGAGTAAAAATGCCAAAATAGTCACTGAGTTTAGGTCACTTTTGTCAATTTAGTTCAAAAATGAAACTTTTTGTATTTGCGTCCCTGGGGTTTCATTTTTGTTGTCATTTTCATCTAATTGACAAATTGTGTTAGAATTTTTTGTTAACTTCTTCCCTTTTTTTGTCGTTTTCCTCATTTAGTTATAATATATTATGGCATATAATGACGATTATACCTTTCATCTATATGAGGAAACCGACAAAAATGGAGAAATTAATAGAAAATTCTAACTTAGTTGCCAATTGGATGAAAATGCAACAAAAATGAAACCTTTAGTGACCCAGCTACAAATGATTTCATTTTTGGACTGAATTAACAAAGGTACCCTAAACTCGACGATTTTAACATTTACTCAATAAAATAAGTATAACTTTTATCTATCTATGATACAATCTAGTTATAACTTTCTCAACCATACTGTAAAATCTAGAAAAAGAAAATCAAATAAGTGTACATTATGCATTTTTATTAAAATAATAAAATAAAAAGTTAATGCTTGATTTGAAAATAAGAAACAAAAGTTTCTGAATTCCCTTTCTTGAATAGTATATGAAATAATTGTATTAAGCATATAAAGTAAAAATGTACAATATTACCAAATATGTTATTTCCTTTTTTAAAACAATTATATTATGAACGATAATTTAAGATTACATGAAATACAAATAGTAAAACTTTAGAAAAAGTTTGACCAAACATTGGAAAAAAAGCATTGATGTAACATATGCTAAGGTTGTGGTTGTAGTCATGTGATATAACTTTGTCCTGCAACAAAAGGGTGGGGAGTAAGGCCTACCATAAGCATGTAAAATAAAGTGGCCTTCCTTATTTCACCAAACACATATATTCGTATAGGAGGTAATAAAAATAACAGTAAATATACTACTTTGAAAGTTTTTACCATTTTCTATGATAGTATATATGTTGACAATAAAATGTTTACTTGAAAATGGGTTACTTTTTATTAATAAAACAATATAAATAATAATAACGATATTATCACGATTTGTGTAGAAAACAGTTAGTACAATTCCATATTTCCATATACAAAACAAACAATAAGTAATACAAAAGTTTCAACCTTATATGAACAAGACGATTCAAGTATTTGTCTTATATGGGAAGTTCGACAATGTTCTTGACTACAAAATGAACAAATTGATTGTTCATGGTTGTAGCTGAAAGTTCGTGTTAAATATGGGTCTCTTAAAACAAATTTTGTGTATCTTTTTGGACGGATGCGTCTTTCTCTCATGGTACAACAACTGAAGTAGTGTGTACTTTCAAAGAGGATCAGGCACCCCAAGTTACACCGAATTAAGATGTTTTCAATTTATGTGGGAAAAGAAACACGCAAAGTAGGTGATGGTTGAAGAATTGGAGAGTGCTCAACCCTAAATTCAACGAAACTTGTTCACAACATGATTTCTCTAGTCCATCTCTCCTTTTATCTTTTTTTTCACTTCTTTTGTTCTCTTCTTGAAAACTGAATCACATAGCTCCTTTTTTACGGGATATCTGATTTCAATAACCCAATTTTTTACCGGTTGGCCGATAACACTCTCAACTTTTGATTTGTACAATAACATTCGCAACTTTCAACTTATTTCCTCTGATACTTCTTAACTAACTAAACCCTAACCCAGTTAGCTGATGTTGGATGCCACGTCATAAAAAACGCCACGTCAGCTGCCACGTCATCAATAATGCAATGTTAGCTGCCACATCAGCTGCCATATCATCAAAAAGCCACATCAGCTGCCACGCCATATGCCATGTCAGCAAAAAAGGGCCACATCAGCAAAAACTAAGTGGGTTAGGGTTTAGTTAGTTAGGGAGTGCTAAAGGAAAATAAGTTGAAAGTTAGAAGTGCTGACAAATCAAAAGTTGGGAGTGTTATCGGTCAACTAGTGAAAATTGGGTTATTTAAATCCAATATTCAATTTTTCAAACTAAAACTCTAAATTTAATTCACTTGTAACAATTTTATGAGTCAAATAAAACATACATTTGGTTGATGGCATGTTAACGTCAAATTAAATAAAACTATGAGGTATAATGAAAACCTCCATAATGATTTATGAAAAGAAATTTAAGAGTCAACAACAAAACAACCATTTTATGAAAAAGATAAAATTTATACTACAATCATCAAAGTTTCCCGGTATTCATTTTAGTCACTCAATTTTCAGCATTATTATCTCATTTAGCTTAGCTCTGCTTTGGGCGTGATTCAAGTTCTAACATAAAGGAACACAATCACGAAAATAATTATCTATATAAATCATATATAAATACAATTATTTAAGTCCGAAGTTAGTTAAAAATCATTTTCACTAAACAATGACAAAGTTCTCATAGAAGTCAATGTTCATATAAAATTGAAAGCTTTGTATTAATAGAGGTAACTTCGTAGAATAATAACCAAGTTTTAAAAGTGTTCTAATTAAATTACTCAAGTTTCAAAAGTGTTTCAGTCAGGTCACTCAACATTCATTTTTCATTAAAATTAAGGGTTTTTTCATCTATTTCATAGGTAACCGTGGTGATGGAATTTCTGTTTCTTTTTTCCCTTTTATTTGACGCTAACGTCGAGTGATGACGTGGATTGTAACTTGTTTTTTTATTTTTTAATGTAATTAAAGTGTTTTTATTTTTATAAATATAATTTCATATATTAAAATAATCCGACCCCAGGATCTTATGCTCCATTTTTTTCTTGACACATGGAAAAAATGACATGGCTCGATTTGAACGTTAACTTATCTAACTTGGACAAAAACGTTACTATTTTGTGACATTTTCCTGATAATTGCTTCTTTTGTATACGGAATTGTTCTAATAATATTTCCTGCACAAATAGCGAGAGTATATCTATTTTCTATTATGTTTATTATATTATATTGTTTTGTATCTAATACTAATAAAATAGTCTATTTAATGCCACATGACATTTTTCTCACTTTCAATTCACTAATATTATTATTAATTAATTAATACAAAACAATGAAAAATTCCTTAACAACTTAATACTAATAAATGTTTTATTGTTTACTTAGGGTGAAAGGGGTGCTCCCCTCATGAGAGGGATAAACTCTCCACCCACCTAATCACATATTGTCATGTCAATTCTCCTCTCTAAGGCCCCACTTACACTAAAACATAAGGGTGGTCATCTCTCTTGAGGAGGGGTAAACTATTTTTTTTAATAAAAAAAAATAAAAAAAATTGTGATTGGTTGAAAAGAGTGCCCTCCACCATTATTCAACTCTCTATCTCCTTCCCTCTTCTTCCCCTATGCGGTAAACACTCACCGAAATTCCATTCCCCCACTCACCTAAAGTTGATGGCAGCGGTGTTCCCCTTAGGTGAACTCACTCCCCATATGCACCCCTCTCCTCCTTAGATATTGATAATTTACTTTTGAATTATCTAAAATATATAATTAGTTATTAGTAACAATTCTACTTATAATAAACAATTCTAAATAATGTCAATGTGATTACACTTTCTTATTCTTTAAAAGGATTTCTTTTACTGTATGTTTAAAACATCTATTAAATAAATTATTATCTTATATTGTAATAATAAAAATGGTAGTGCATAGGTTAATCCGATACTTGAAAATCAATTTACTTCCATGCTTTAAAAACACTTTTAATGTTATTAGACTCGTGCAATATACAGGTTTAAGGGTAGAAGAACTTCATAATAATTTTGATGCAAGTCTATACTCACCGGATGTCCTAAATGGAGTTATATTGATCGAAATAATAGTTTATGTAATGGAACTCTACTACAGGTCCTATCACTGGGTGATTAG
Organism: Helianthus tuberosus; assembly: GCA_030545235.1. Lineage (NCBI taxonomy): Eukaryota > Viridiplantae > Streptophyta > Magnoliopsida > Asterales > Asteraceae > Helianthus > Helianthus tuberosus. The sequence continues at coordinate 64,517 of JARYGA010004641.1, read as the reverse complement.
GTTATTAAGACACTCATATTATCCGAAAGTAATACTGGCACTCGAATCTTTATCCCTAGATTTCGTTTAATACCGCCAAGCAGAATGATTACGTTTAAATTGAAAAGAAGACAATTTTCTCTCACCCTATGTTTTGCCATGACGATAAATAAAAGTACAAGACAATTTCTATGTAAAGTTGGTTTGTTTCTAAAATAATCGTTTTTTTACGCATGACCAACTCTTGCGTCATCTATGTTAAAAAAATTCACTTATATAAATTTATGAAGACAACATAAAATTAAATAAGTTATAATTTTATTTCCTTAAACCCGTGTACTATACGTGTCTAATAATCTAGTTATTAATAAAAAGTGAACCATTTATCGACAATAAGTGTATGGATCTGGATCGACATTCTGGCAATACAGATATTCCATTATATTCTTACACATAAAAAAGGTATAACAAACCATGAAGACCAAAACTGTACAAACATCATGGGGTATAGAACCAGGCAGGCAAACACCATAAGGTTCATCCCAACTTGTTTAAATGGTGAGACAATAGCAAGACCTAAACGAACATAATACAAAATATGTACAACATTCAATAAGAACATTAAATAATTTACGAAATCACACAAATGTAGTTAGCATGGGACGTGAGGGGCCTCAAATCTCATTGTCACGGTTCATAGAGGTATAACACCATTAGTGATTTTCTTATGTTTTAATGAGTTATGACTTAATGACAATTGTAGTGTATACTTCATGTCTTAGATAAGACACTCAAATATTGTGTTAGTCAATTTTTGCATACGATATGCGATGAAAACGGGTACTACTTGATAATGATTCACGTTTGAAAGTAGATATGTGTTATGGTTCTTGATTAATTCACCAAAGAAAATAGATAGAAGCCAGAATGAATAATAGACAGATAATTGAATCAAAGTTTTTCTCATACTCAATAATAAATCCTATGGCTCTTATATAGCCTCTTCTAAACAACGGAAACAATTAAATCTAAACTAATTCCTAACTAACTGGAGAATTAGGTTTATCGTATACGTGAGTATTCTTCGATACGTAGGGGCATCGAGCTGCAGCTTTGATCTGTACAACACACAGATCCATCGTGATTAACTTTCAATTGTTGTAGATGAAATTACATGTGAAATTGAAGTGTTTTGGGGGTTAATTGGAGGAAAGAAGAGGATTTTGAGAGTGAGTGATCATTGTTTGGGATGATAATGGAGGAATTTAATGGAGATGGGTGCTAGGGTTTTGAGGTTTGAAGATGTGCAGGTGTTTTGAAAGAGAGAGGTGTTTTGAAGAGGTTGGTCCAGATCTGCGCGAGGAAGAGCTCTCGAAGAGTTTTTTTTAGTGAAATCTCTTCCAAAAAACAAACACGTTACAGACCCAAAGGTCTGCGCGGCGCAGACATAAGAGATCAGGAAGTACTTCTTGCAAAAAAACAAACACCCCCTCAATAATAGAACTACCTCGACCTACCATCACGTTTCACCTCTTCACGATATATATTCTTAGATATAAAATATAAAATTATCTACTATCTGTGTGAAACACTTTTTTTCACATTTCACATCCAATACAAGTATTAGTTTGTAATACTCATTAACTAGATTATTTGTCTGCGCGTTGCGGCATTGCGTTATCGTGAGCATTCGATGGGTATTGGTTTGATTTGTTGCAGTACCGTTATGATACATGCCCTCGGTATAGAAACCAACACATGTTTTATATCGACCGGAAACGATAAAAATGAACACCCTCACTTGTACGGGCTTTGGTGTTGTTCGAAGGATATCGATTGGTTCAGATCGTCATGAAAATAGTACCGATATTCATTTATCATCGCAGACAAAGTTGTACGAATGAAAAATTATCAAAACCAGATGTCATCAAAACGAATAAAGGTATCAGTATCGATGTTGTTCGGGTACGATACAATAAGATAGCGATATCTAGTCAGTTTATCGAAAGTAAAAATAAAAAGAAAATCATATTAATGTTGATATATATTTTCGATGTTAAGCCTTATTATTAATAAAAAACTAATATATATTATTAATATTATTGATGCTTATTATTAATAATAATTAAAATATCAATATTTCACTATTCATCCAAACTTTCTGTTAATATGTATAACTAGATTTTCCCCGCCCGTGTTGCGGGGCACTAAGCCGAATATTTCTCTCTCATAACATGTCCGTGTGTTTCGATTACTTGTACATACTACTCATAACACGATCTCAGAAAAAATTACATTGAGTCCACCAATTAAATTAAAACACTATCATACTTTTGCATAAGAAAAACAAAAACGATAGAAAAACAATAATTTTAAACTGGGGGAAAAATAAAAATTACACCGAGTCAAACAATTAAAACAAAGCACTACTATAGTTTCGTGAAAAAAAAAAACTAAAACGATGACATTAATGTAATTTTACACTGGGGTCAAAATCGTAATTTGACTGGGAAAGCAAAGGAAAACGATGGCAAAAATGTAAATTTAGATTGAGGGCAAAATTGTAATTTGGCTGGGTGGGGAAAAAAACAAAACTAATTGGAAAACTGTAAATCTAAATGGGTCAAAATCGTAATTTTGAATCGAGGACAAAATAGTAATTTTTAGTTGGGGGCGAAAGCATAATTTTATTTTGAATGGGAGTAAAAGCGTAATTTTGAACTGATGGCAAAATCGTAATTTTAAAGCGGGGATAAAATCGTAAATTGGTTGGGCCAATGGGTGAGTGCCAGGCAGCTTCCTAAGACTATTCCCCCATCTTGTGTCTGTAGTTATACACTGGGGGCAAAATCGTAATTTTACTGGAAAATCAAACAAAAACGATTAGAAAAATGTAAATTTAAATTGAGGGCAAAATGGTAATTTAGCTGGGAGGAACAAAACAAAACTAATGGAGAAACTGTAAATTTAAACGGGGCAAAATCGTAATTTTGAACCGAGGGCAAAATTGTAATTTTGAAGTGAGGCAAAAACATAATTTTATTTTGAACTAGAGGTAAAATCGTAATTTTAAACTGATGGCAAAATCGTAATTTTAAAGCGGGAAGAAAATCGTAATTTGATTCGGCCTAAAGCAGGTGAACTACTGTTTGCCAAATTCATAAATGTTATAGAATTAATTAATAATGAAATCAATTAAGTAATAAAATAATGAAATAATCAAAAATATAAATCATATTATAAAAATATTGGTTTACTGTTCATGGAAAGTACTTATGGCAAAATCGTAATTTTAAAGCGGGAAGAAAATCGTAATTTGATTCGGCCTAAAGCATGTGAACTACTGTTTACCAAATTCATAAATGTTATAGAATTAATTAATAATGAAATCAATTAAGTAATAAAATAATGAAATAATCAAAAATATAAATCATATTATAAAAATATTGGTTTACTGTTCATGTTCATGGAGAGTTTACTTTAATATATGTATAAGATTTCCATAATTTGTGTCGAAAAGGCTGAAACAAAATAAAAAAGGAAAAAAGTTGTACCGGAGATGCCAATGCCTACAGCCGGAACGGAAGGCGGTGAAAGCCAATAAATAAAATGAAAGTTGACATAATTAAGTTGCCATTTAATCAAGTCTGACGAAGTGACTTTAGTCATGCAAATTGCAATTACTAAACTCTCATAAAAGCTTCCACACTTTTACTCTTTCGCTTTAAATCAAATTTCTGTTGCAAATAAATGGTTGCAAAGTATAAAGATCAAAAACAATTTTAGCGTTATAGGGATGGCAATCAAACTCGAACCCGATGGGTAAATCCAAAACCGGACACATTTGGGACGGGTTTGGGGTCGGTTAATCGGGTTGAATATTTTTTTATTTTTTCACGGGTTTGGGATTTAATGATATACCCATTTACCTGATAAAGTGTACTCGTTTACCCGATATAATTTCTTTTCTATTATTAAATATGTATATATATATATATATATGTGTGTGTGTGTGTGTGTGTATGATACATCCATTTTTTACACATATAGGTATTCTATTCCGTATACATTGTAGTTATTTGATATATATATTTTTATAGTAACAATAACCGGTTAGTAGTTACCCGATAGATACCCGGTGGGTTTTGGGTTGAGTATACCCAACGGGTAAGCTATTTAAATTAACGGGTTTACGTGAAACCCGCGGGTATACTCGATACCTGATGAGTATTTACCCGCTAGAAACCCGACGAGTTTTGAGACGGGTTTGAGACAAGCTTATCTAACCGGGTTTGGGGTTGGGATTACCTAAACCCGACCCATTCTCATCCCTAAACACAAATAAGTCTTAACATACAAATAGCTCTTAACATGAGAAGTGAAGGATGAAAATTTTATTTATTTATTATTTTTTTCTATCTATTTAAGCATGATGTTAAGTTGCAAAATGTATGAAGAAATTCTTGTATTTAGAGTAATTATGTGTAATTACCCAGGGTAATTATAATTACCCTAAGGTAATTATACTAGTGTAAATACACATTTTTTTCTTTAGATTTTGAGATTAAAATACGTGCTTAACAAAATAGGAAAAACATAAAAAAATAAAATAAAAAAATTCCTCATTCACTTCTTACTTTAAGCCTATTTGTATGTTAAGAATAATTTGTATCGAAACCTAACCCTATAAATATAAATACATACTTATGTTTCATTTTTTTCAACGTTATGATACAAATATAAACGGAGTTGTATTAAAAGTAAGTATTTTTTATTGAACTTAATCGATACCGGCCAAACAATATTGGTTCGTTATGATAGTCCTTTTTATGGTTCTAGTTTCTATCAACATTATCATCAAATGTTTACTGAAAACGTAGTTTTATTATAATTATAGTATTTTTTACGGAACTCAACCGATACCGGCCAAACAAATCAAACCAACTATGTAGCCGAGATTACAATTTGAAGAAACACTGAACTAATTAAGGGGTTAATCAGTTTGGTTTATGTTCCTATCATAGTGGTTAATCTACTTTATGGTTTCCTGAGCTCCTTAATGATTGGGTTATCCTGCAAAACAGAACACCGTTACTCGTTAAGAGGGGAATGTGGGGGTTTCCCTCTTAACCGGGCTCCGGCGTGAGAATAAGTGACTGCTTTGGAGAGATGATTAAGTATTAAGAGTGAGAGTAGAGGGAAATGGAATGTTTAACCTGTAAGGTGAGGTCTCTATTTATAGCCGGAGAGGTGTAAGAAGGTATGGGCCGATGGGCCTTGGGCCTGAAGACGACAACATAGAGGATATGCTCCTTGTCCTACTGGTGTCGACCGTTAGTGGCCTCTAGGAGCTTTCTGGAGCTGGCGCAATGTGATTGGAGCCACGTGTCACTGTTGTCGGCCTGGCCGCCCTTCTGCCATCAACAGGTAAGTGGAGATCGTGGGGCAGTTGTCTCTGCCCTGTGATTGGTGCCATGTAGGCGTCCTTAAGTACTTTTTGTCTCCTGCATGTCAGACGATCGTGGAGCACGATTGAGCAGGGTCAGAAGGACGCTGATTGGCTCTTCTCTTCTGCCACTTGTACCTTGTGTACTTTCTGAAACAGCCTTGCGCTGCTGCCCTGCGCGATTCTTGCTGGGCACGTAACTATCTCGCGCAGGGTTTGGATGACTGAGTGTTGTTTCAGACTGCTAAGTGTTGTAATTTGGAGCTTCCTATTGTCCATGCCTCGCGCCGGTTAAAATAGGATGTGCTGTAGCCGCGCGAGGTTGCAAATAAGAAATTTGTTGAATAAGGAGTATGGTCCGCGCGCGACCTTAACGGAGGATTGCGCGGCTTTTTTGGGACCATACCCCTTCAAGTCCCCCCAGTCCAGTGCTGCACCATGCGTGAGGCAAGTGGTTGGAGCTCTGGACTTAGAAAAATAAAGTTGTAGAAAATGCTTCCATGGCTTGGGTAGACGGCGCGTGTGTAAGCTGTTTGTTGGTTACTACGGCGTGGCTACCAGGTTTTGCTCCAGGTGGTTCATTGCCTTTGGGTGTAGGCGCGCAGGGTTATTGAGCCCTTGTTAATATTGCGCGACCCTAATAGCCTCTGCATGAAGTTTGTAGTGATTTTGGGCGGGAAAACCCTCGAAATTTGAATTCTGACAAGTTGGAGAGAAACGTCGTTGATGGTGACGTTTGAGTTGACCACTTACACGGCTGTCATCAAGTTGTCTCTGACGGTTGGTCATTCCGTCAGGAGAGTGAGCTCCACGCGCGCGTGGTAACCGTCACCCCGGGATTCTCGCCTTACGTGTCGTCTTCTGGTTGGTCACGTGCGCGGCGATTTCGGCACGTTTACCCATCGCATTAAATGCGATGGGTATATATATTTTCGATGAAGGCTGAGAGCAAATCACTTTTCATCTCATGTTGTCTTCTCTCTCATATTTGCTTTCGAATTCATTTTGAATCTTCAAACCTGTGAAGAACATAGTAGCAGATCTTCAAGTTTCACTTTGAATCTTCAAACTTGTGAAGAACATAGTAGCAGATCTTCAAGTTTCTTGAGGAAATATTCAAACTTCCTGTTCTATCATCAATGGCCGAAGAACATCAAGAGGAGAATCCCGGCGATGAAGGTCCAGTTCCCGTCCTTAGGTGGGACTTGGGGCTGTTCGAGCAAATCACGAGGAGTTTCCGGTTTCCACCGGAATGGGATGCCAAGTACCCCGGTCAGAATCAGACGGCTGCCGACGCACCACCGGGGTACATCACGTTGTTTGAAGACTTCTTTCATCAAGGCAACTTTCGGTTGCCGGCGACGAACTTCATGGCCCACATTCTTCAGTTTTATGGGTTCCATATTTCACAAATGAGCCCTCCTGGAATGGTCAGGGTTCGACACTTTGAATTCCTTTGCCGATCTCATGACATTGAGCCGACTGTGGAAAGATTCAGAGTCTTTTACCAGTTGATCCGAAACATGGGGTTTTACTCGTTTGCCAGTCGCGGGGCTGCGAAGAAGATACTCCTTAACCCTCCCAAGAGTTTCCATGACTGGAAACCAAAATTTTTTTATATTCGCGAGGAGGTGATCCCGATCGCTATGACTTTCCGTGCATGGTCTGAACCAATTTTGAAGGAAGATCTGGCGATCCCTAAGAATGAGGCTTGGTATCAGAAGCTTACTGCTACTCCAAACCGAGTGTTTGGTGAGAACGTCTTGGTAGCGGCGCGGATGAGTGATCAGTGGCCGGCAGATAGCAAGGACGTTCCCATTTTGATGTTCGATGATAGAGGTTAGTAATTTCCTTAGTTTTGTTGATTCCCTGTTTCGTAACTTGTGTTTATGTATATAATTTGACGTGTTGAGGCACATCTGTATCAAGCTACCTTCCCCACCTTTGGTGGTTCCATGGGCGTGCGCCCGCTCCAGGCTGGAGAAGAATACTGGTATGAACAGATCAGGGGTAATTTCATGTACCCCGTTGCTGATGCATTCGCTGCTCCACCTACAGCAACCGAAGGTGTGCATATACCTAACCCTCGTCCCTTGCGCTCTGTGACTTCTGCTGGGAAAGAGATTGTCTATCTTTCCAGCGAGGAGTCTGTGGGATCATGAAATGGAGAGCTAAGTTCGTGGTCTAACATCTTTGCAGGTGTGTTGCGCGACTTGGGGATTGACCCTGAGGATAAGAAGAAAAAACATGTGAGAAAGAAGAAGGTTATCACCCTGGATCCTGAGGTGACCAGCAAGGGAGCTGGGAGTAGTCGCGCAACCGCTAGCGCTGCTGACAAAGGTACTCTCCGCCTTCGTCAAAGTAACTTGGAGGATTACGTTATTATCAGTGATTCATTTGAAGGTTTGTCGCGTATAGGCGAGAAGAAGTCTGGAGGAGCTGGTTCGAAGAGCTCCGGGAGCGCGGGTTCTCGCAACCCAGATGCTGGTGCGACTCCTTCCTCTGTTGCGCATGATGAAGAAGAGGAAGAAGAAGCAGAAGAGGATGCTGCTGCAAATTTAATTAGCAGGAAAAGAAATAGAAGTGAGACCACCGCTGGTGCTTCCACTGCGCCGCAGGGTGGTGAGGCTCCTTTGATTGGGAAGCGGAGCAACCTGCGCTCTTTGTACAAGTTTTCTCCTGGTAAGTTCTTACTCTCTCTTCCTTAAGTTGCTTCCTCTTTTTGACACTTGATCCTCTGCAGAGGCCAAGAAGAAGACCCTTGAAAAGAAGGGTGTTGCGTTTACGGAGCCCTCAGAGCCGGCGCATAAAAGGCCTAAGGTTACTATCAAGGCTTTCAAGACTGCTGGAGTGGAGTCTGAGAAGGGTAAACAAGTTGCTGAGGGGGAGAAGGAGAAAGTTGCTGAAGAAAAGAAAAGGGCTGAGGAAAAGAAAGTTGAGGAGGACAGGAAGAAGAAGGCTGATGAGGAGCGTATGAAGAAGGCTGAGAAGGAGAAAAAGAAAAAAAGCTGATGAGGAGAAGAAAAGAAAAGCTGATGAGGAGAAAAAAAGGCGAGCTGAGCAGGAGAAAGAGAAAAGGGCTGCTGAGAGGGAGAAAGAGCCTATAGTTGATAAACCTACCCACCCCTCGCAACCTCATTCTCCTCAACATTCTACTAAAGTGACTTCTGCTGCGTGATCTGGTCCGCATGCTTCTGGTGGCGCGAGTTCCGGGGGAGCTGGGGGTATAACCCCCAAACCATTGGCCCAAAGGATACTCTCGGGGATATTTACTATAAGACTTACACCGAGGCAGAACGTGGGAGTGCCCCCCATCGAGCTCCTTGGAATTTGAAGCAGAAGGACACTTTTCAGGAATTTGCCCCTTGTCGCGACTGGTTCTTGAATTCCGTCCCTCCTGGTGAGGTTAACCGACAAAAGGCGCGTACTCATGATGAGCTGTATGCAGCGTATGTAATTGGGGAGGCCAATACTCTTTCTGCCAGCCATGAAATTGTGCGTGAGTGGCGCACCATGATTAGGGAGCGGTCGGATTGGGAGAACTACCGCCAGCGCCTTGTGAGGCAAGTTAAGGAGTTTGAGAAGGCTAATGCCAAGTTTGAGGAAGAGAAGTCCAAGTTTGAGGCTGATAAGAAAGCGGAGGAATGGGGGCGCGAGGGCCTAAAAAGCAACCTTCAAGCTGCCGAGGATCTGTTGGCGAAGGAGAAGGCTGAATGGAAGAAGATCTGTGAGAAAGACAACCAGCGCGCTTATGCTACTCGAAATAAGATTACTGATCTCGAAGGCAAGGTTACTGAGCTGACAGCGAAGGTCGAGGATGCGCAGGCTGCGCAAGCTGCTAAGGAGAAAACTGAGGTTTGTAAAACGTTTACTCCTTTCCTTGGTGTTTTGTTTGCATAATAGCCTAAGTCTTTTGCCCTTTGTAGGTTGAGCTGGCTGAGGTGAAGGCGCAGCTGACTGGTAAAGACAAGGATTTGACGGCCAAGGATGTCGAGATTGTTGAGTTGAAACGCCGTCTGCATGAGCAGGTTGACAAATGCGAGTCCTTGGAAATCGATCTTGAGGCGGAGAAAGTTAAGGCTGCTACTGCTGAGGAGGCCAAACAAAAAGCTGAGGAAGCACGAGACATTAGTACATCTGCTCTTAATGTGGCGCAGAACAACTATTCCGATGCTCAAGGCATTATTGATACTTTGGTCTCCGAGGCTGAGTGGCTGCGCGGCAGAGGATTAGTTTTGGTATGATATTTTTAACCTTGGCTTTACCCTTCAAAACCTGGTTACTTATGTGTTACGTTTGCTGTAGATGGCCAACTCTATCCTAAATGCTGGAGAACTGGATAAAGCTGTTGCGGCCGTTATAGATGCTTCCCGCGCAGTTGGTCATCGTGGAGGGTATCTCAAATGTGCGCAACATGTTACAGAGATGATTGGACTGGAGTTCGACACTAGTCACTGCTTAGTGACTGATCAAGCTGAGGCTGAGCTAGCTCGCGCTGAACATGGTTATGATCATCTATCAATACCTGTGATGGATTTGGTTGCTGAAGCACTGAAGCATGATGATTGGTGTCATCGGCTAAAGACCATCCTTGACCCACCAGAGACCGTTGAGCTATCGGATGAAGAGGAACCAGCTGGTGATGATGGTGGAAACGATGGTGATGATGGTGAAGGCAATAAGCATGACGACGATGATGATGGTGATGGATTCGAATAGGTAGTGTCGACAGGCTTTGTGCCTTGTAATTTTTGTTTAGGTTTTGAACATAAGTTCTTGCGCGATCGCGCTTTCTTTGGGTTAAATGAATGATGTGTTTTATGTAACCGATGCGCGTTTACGCTTAATTTAATGTGATGCTCATGTTTATTCTGTTCCGTTACAATTATTGCACTGTTGTTAGAAACTTTGGTTAAATTAGCGCGAATGAATGTAAGTGTGGCTCTTGTGTGATTATAACCGTCTGGACTCGCGCTACGTTCGCGGAGTACCTTAGAGGCGTAACTCAAGAGCTCGTAATTCACTGAAGTGTTTTCGTGCTAATCAAAAGTTTAACATGCATTTGTAACTCAAGAAGCATTAAAAGAAAACATGTCGTATGCTTTCATTAATTGAGAAACAGGCGCTTAGGCCACTTGTACATTGCAGATAAGCAACATAAGGGGCGTTTAGCCAACATAGGAAATTGAAAAAAGGCGCGTGGCTGACATGAGTAAGCAAAGGCGCTGGGCCTGGAATAGCTACATATAACATTTGCGCAGTTGTTGCACATTCCACGTGCGCGGGATGATGTGTCCATCCAGTGTGCGCAATTTGTATGCCCCCTTTCCTAGTACTTCGTGAACCAAGTATGGGACTTCCCATTTGGGTGCTAGTTTTCCGGGGCGTTCAGCATTTGAAGCTTCGTTGTCTCGGAAGACGTATTCTCCTGGAGTGAAGGTACAAATGCGGACTCTCGCATTGTAGTACCTTTCCAGTTGTGTCTTGTATTTCGTTTCTTTAATACGCGCCATCTCGCGTCTTTCTTCCAGTAGGTCCAAATCGAGACGGCGCTCTGCTTCATTATCAATCGTGTTGACTGCTGTCAAGCGCGGTGAGGGGAGTCCGACTTCCGCCGGGATAACTGCCTCCGAGCCGTATACTAGGCTGAAAGGAGTTTCGCCAGTGCTTGTCTACGGCATGGTTCGATGAGCCCACAGGATGCTTGGGAGCTCATCTACCCAGCCTCTTCTCTTTGTGCCCAGTCGGGTTTTTATCCCCTTGACGATACTTTTGTTGATGCTTTCCACTTGACCGTTGCCTTGAGGGTGCGCAACGAAAGAAAAAGTATGTTCAATTTTCATCTCTTTCATCCACTTCTGGAGGTCCTCAGAAGCAAAGTTAGTACCGTTGTCTGTGACAATTTTGAGTGGAAGACCAAATCTACAGATGATGTGCTCCCAGATAAACTTGCGCACCATCATTGCAGTGGTTGAAGCGAGAGCCTTGGCCTCCACCCACTTTGTGAAATAATCAACGGCCACGATTATGAACTTCACGGCTCCCGGAGCGTCTGGGAAGGGTCCCACCATATCAATCCCCCACTGTTGAAAAGGCCAAGCAGTGGACACTGGGATAAGATCATTTTTTGGGCGCAGGGTTTTTGGAGAGTGCCGCTGACAGGAGTCGCATTTGCGCAGCTCCTTCAGGGCGTCGACATGCATCCCTGGCCAATAATATCCAGCGTTCATAATCTTCACGACAACCATGCGCGGTCCTGCATGGATGCCACAGATCCCTTCGTGAATCTCTTTGATCAAGTAATTGGCGTCCTGGGGGTCCACGCAGCGCAATAAGGGCCCCAAGAAGGACTTTCGGTATAGGATACCACCGTTCATCTCATAATGCAGGGCCTTGTTTTGAATCTTCCTTGCCTCTGCTTTGCTCTCCGGGAGTACCCCTTCTTGCAGGTACTGAATTATAGGGGTCATCCAAGATGACTGCCCTATTTCGATCACATTTACCTGGCGCAGCAGGACTGATGGATTTTTAAGTACTTCAATCCTTACATCTTTGGCGAGATGTTGAAATGAAGTTGAAGCAAGCTTGCTTAAGGCGTCTGCTGGTTTGTTCTCAGAACGATTAATGTGTACTACCTTGTATGACTTGAATTTCTGGAGCAACTCTTTTGCCTGATCCAGATATAAGGCCATGACTTCGCCTTTTCCATCATAAATTCCGTTGATTTGACTGGCGATCAAAAGTGAATCAACGTGCGCTTGAAGATTTTTAGCTCCCATTTTTATGGCGAGGCGTAAGCCTGCCAGAAATGCCTCGTACTCCGCCTCATTGTTGGTGTTCTTAAAATCCAACTTGATGGCGTATGTAAATTCATGGTTTTCTGGGCTAACGAGGCGCAATCCAGCTCCCGCGCCATCCTCGTTTGATGCCCCATCAGTGTACAACATCCATAACTCGTTGGTCGTGTCTTTCACGGGAGCCTCAACAAGCTCACAATCTTTGATTTTATCAACTGGGACTTCCGTGATGAAGTCCGCTAGAACTTAACCCTTGATGGCTGGGCGCGGTCTGTACAAGATGTTGTGGCCCCCAGCTCGATCGCCGATTTTGCTAACCGCCCAGATGTTTCTGGCTTTTTCAATATCGTGCTAATGTGGAAATTGGTAAGTACGGTGATCACATGCCCTGTAAAGTATCTGCGCAACCTCCGAGAAGCGTGTAGCAGTGCAAGCACCAATTTCTCCATTGTGGAGTATCTTGTTTCTGGATCGGTAAGCACCCTACTGACATAATAAATTGGAGTCTGTATTCCGTTTCTTTCCACAAGTAATACCGACCCTACTGCCTTATCCGAAGAGGATAAGTACAGTACGAGTGGTTCTTTTTCGAACGGCGCGGTCAGGGTAGGGAGTTCGATCAAACACCCCTTCATTTGTTGAAAAACGGCCTTTGCTTCAGGCATCCATCTGAATTCTTGCTTCTTCACATAATTGCGCAAGGTGCTGATAAAAGGATATGACTTTGCGGCGTGGTTTGACAAAAAAACGGTTAAGCGCGGCTAGGCGGCCGGCCAACCTTTGCATCTCTTTGATTGTTCGCAGTGATGGCATTCGCTCTATTGCCTGGACCTTTTCTGGATTCACCTTAAATCCGCCATTTGTGACTATGAAGCCTAAGAATTTCCCTTCTTCCATTCCAAAAGAACATTTGGCTGGATTCAATTTCATATTAACGCTGCGCAACGAGTTGAATGTTTTTTCGATGTCTTTCAACATTTGGTCCTCTTTGGGACTTTTGATCACCAGATCGTCGATGTAAACCTCGATATGCTTCCCAATATCTCCAGCGAAGGTCTTATCCATCAGGCGTTGATATGTGGCGCCAGCGTTTTTGAGGCCGAATGGCATCTTTGTATAACAAAAGATCCCAAGATCAGTTCGAAAAGCTGTCTTATCTTCGTCTTCAAGCTTCATTTGGACCTGATGGTATCCCTTTTAGCAATCCAAGAAGCATTTCCATCTGTATGGTGCGAGAGAGTCTATCTTTTTGTCGATCTCAGGCAAAGAGTAGCAATCTTTAGGGCATGCCTTGTTGAGATCAGTATAATCAACGCACATTCGCCATCCTCCACTAGACTTCTCCACCATCACTGGGTTTGCTACCCAACTTTGATAACGTACCTCTCGCAAGATTCCAGCTTTGAGTAGTTCGCATACTTGCTCATTCATTGCTTTGGTTTTGTCTGCCCCTAAGCTGCGCCTTCTTTGGACCTTCGGCTCAACATAGGGGTAGGTGTTTAAACAGTGCTCGGTAATGTCGCGCGGGACACCGGTCATGTCGGCCGGAGTCCAGGCGAAGATATCCATATTCTTGAACAGGAGTTGTTTGAGATGCGTTCTGATGTTTGGTAAGATTGCGTGGCCTATCGTCACCGTTTGCTCCGGGTACTTGCGGTTTAACACCCATTTCTCTGGCTCGGTTGTTGAAACCTTCGCCGCTTTTGTTGGGCGCATCTCTTCTGACGACATTACTTCTTTCTTGGCATAGATAATCGCCACCCCTGTCTTGGTTGGAAACCCTATCGCTGAGTGGGGCGTGGAAGTTATCATGTTCAGTTCGCCTTGGGTTTCTCTCCCAATCAACACATCATGCCTCGACTTGACCGGCATCACCATGAAGTTTACATTTGTTGTTCTTGAATGCTTCCCGTCAGAGAGCGTGACGGGAAAGCTGACTTGTCCTATCGGGAAGACCATTTTGTTGCAAAATCCAGACAGTGGATAATCAACTGGCTCAAGTCTCGCTTTATCATCCTCATCAAACTGATTAAAACATTGCTCATAGATGATATCAGCCGTACTTCCTGGGTCAATGAAGACATACTCCGTTTCATAATGGCCGATAATACCGGTAATGACGACGGGTCGAGTTGCGCGAGGGCCGCCGCGCACTACCAGGAAAATAACCTGTTGCTCTTGCCATGAGGGTTCATAAGGGCGCTTGCCTTTCTCTTTTGCGCTGTATCTTGGTCCGTTGACCATATGGGTTTCTAGGCGTCGGACTTTCTTGTGATTCCCCTCCTCATGGCGTTGGATCTGTCGAGTTTCTTTACGCACGTTTTTTACCAGGTGGCTTAGCTTCCCGCTTTTTAGCGCTCTCTCAATCTCTTGACGTAAACTGAAGCAATCATCTGTCAGGTGCCCTGTATCTTTGTGGAAGTCGCAGTACAGGTTGGGGTCTTGCCCCTTCTTTTTTGTCATAGGCCTTGGAGCCTTGAAGTCATGATTCTCCGTCATCAGTACCTCTTTAGGTGTTTTTATGAGCGGAGTCCAGTGCTTTTCTCGGTTATCATCCCTGACTGCTTTCCGATAACCAATGCGATCAATAGTGTCTCGCGCGTCTTCTCTGTAGCGAGACCGCTCTTCATAGCGAGGTCGTTCGCCATAACCGCTGGAGTGGTTGGCTTTCCACCCAGGGTTTTTGCCTTTGTTTCGTCTGTTGTTGTCGCGCGAATGGCCCCCCTTAGAAAATCGATCTTCAGCATAATGATTCTTGTTTCCGGCGAGTGACTCTTCAGTTTGCGCGACTATTTTCGCGGCTTCCATGAGCTTATCCCATTCTTTGGGCATTCCATCTTTCCCAGTGATAGTTCTGATGAGACTATCACAGCGAATGGCTTTCCTGAAGTGGCAACGCATGAGTTGTTCACTTACGCCACCGATTTCCAAGCACTCCTTGTTGAAGCGAGTGATGAAATCTTCCAGACCCTCGTTATCCCTGCGCCAGATGTCCTCTACCTCGGCTATGTCGCGTTGGTAACGTCTCTGTTGACTGAAGTGATTCAAAAACTGTGTCCTGAAATCCACCGATGACTTGATCTTTCCCGGAGGAAGGCTGTCGAACCAGGCGCGAGCAGCCCCTGTAAGCGTTTGAATAAATAGATGGCACCACATGGGCATATTCCATCCTCCGATGCAACTGACGCTTGTGAAAACTCTGACGTGATCATCGGGATCAGTCAATCCGTTAAACTTTCCAACTGTCGGAGGTAACTTCTCTTTTTTAAGTGGCGCCTGCGCGATCTTTGGAATGAACTTTGAATGTTCCGTAGCTTCGGCTGGTCGATAGGCGAGGCGAAAGTCTCGCTCTGCCTCTTCGGTGTACCCTACGTGTTCTCTTGGTTTGTAGTATTCGTGGTTCCTCTGCAAGCGATTGAAGACTGACGAACCCTCATCATCCTGCCAAGTTGGATCATTCGGGTCGGTATCTTCCCATTCATTGTTCATGTTGCGCGGCGTGAGCCGGCTATGAACTGGGTCTCTTTGGACATGTGACGGATAGTCATAATAGCTTTCTGTTTCTCCCCGTGTATCGCGCGTGTCATGCACGCTTAGTCTTCTAGTAGGGGGAGGTCTGTAAGCTCTTCCTTGGATGTTTTGTTGTGGTGGTATCTGGCGCGCCCCATGACTGGGGCCTGCTGGTGTAACCAAGCACGGTTCTGCCGTTAAGACTGCTTGCTGTGCGCTCAAAGATTGATACGCCTCATTAATGGTGGTAAGTTGCTTGGCGTACCATGAGGCTGGGGTTTCGCCCTCTGGTAGCCCTAGTAGCACCGAAATGTTCTGAGGTGGAGCTGGGTTTGAAGGCCCAGCGCCGTTGTTTCCTGGGGTTACCGTTTGAGTGATGCAGGTGATGCTCCCGCGTGGTCCCCCCGTGTTGGTTACTTCGATTTCGCCAATTTCTTCAATGTGTTGGGGTTGGACGTTTTGATTACCCTCACCCAACACCGCATTAGAGTTCGCTCCGAAACCGAACTCGGGAATAATTCCTTGATCAGCCATGATCGAAGGAAGAAAGAACAACGAAGACTCAGAAAAAAGAAGATGAAAGTGATTTGTAGAAAACCGGTGGGCGCCAATGAAGAAACACTGAACTAATTAAGGGGTTAATCAGTTTGGTTTATGTTCCTATCATAGTGGTTAATCTTCTTTATGGTTTCCTGAGCTCCTTAATGATTGGGTTATCCTGCAAAACAGAACACCGTTACTCGTTAAGAGGGGAATGTGGGGGTTTCCCTCTTAACCGGGCTCCGGCGTGAGAATAAGTGACTGCTTTGGAGAGATGATTAAGTATTAAGAGTGAGAGTAGAGGGAAATGGAATGTTTAACCTGTAAGGTGAGGTCTCTATTTATAGCCGGAGAGGTGTAAGAAGGTATGGGCTGATGGGCCTTGGGCCTGAAGACGACAACATAGAGGATATGCTCCTTGTCCCACTGGTGTCGACCGTTAGTGGCCTCTAGGAGCTTTCTGGAGCTGACGCAATGTGATTGGAGCCACGTGTCACTGTTGTCGGCCTAGCCGCCCTTCTGCCATCAGCAGGTAAGTGGAGATCGTGGGGCAGTTGTCTCTGCCCTGTGATTGGTGCCGTGTAGGCGTCCTTAAGTACTTTTTGTCTACTGCATGTCAGACGATCGTGGAGCACGATTGAGCAGGGTCAGAAGGACGCTGATTGGCTCTTCTCTTCTGCCACTTGTACCTTGTGTACTTTCTGAAACAGCCTTGCGCTGCTGCCCTGCGCGATTCTTGTTGGGCACGTAACTATCTCGCGCAGGGTTTGGATGACTGAGTGTTGTTTCAGACTGCTAAGTGTTGTAATTTGGAGCTTCCTATTGTCCATGCCTCGCGCCGGTTAAAATAGGATGTGCTGTAGCCGCGCGAGGTTGCAAATAAGAAATTTGTTGAATAAAGAGTATGGTCCGCACGCGACCTTGACGGAGGATTGCGCGGCTTTTTTGGGACCATACCCCTTCACAATTCGACCACTAGTAGGCTCCAAACCCGGAAAACCTTGTAGTTGGTAATTCATAGAACACACAATTCTTAAACTAAAAATTTCATAAAACAACGCAAAATATATAGCCACCCTAATTCAAACAACACAAAACAAACAATGAATTTCAACGGGCCGATCATAACTACATAGGTAGGTTAACTTCAAGACCATGCAAGGGATCCTATCACCTCCATATACCTGATTAAAGTCACATACATGTTAAAACGTCAACTTAACTTTGCTGAGTGAGTTCTAATAATCGGTACAAAAAAAAGAGAAACCTTAAAACATTAATAATCCGGTCATTCATTTCATAAATCATAACCCATTACCATTTCCCCGACATTCGATACAGGCTTTACAGCCCGTGCCTTTCCTAGGCATAGATCTTTACCATTCCTGCCTGTAAGACTGAAGGGAGTGGGGCAACCTTTAGAGGGGGCGTCTTGCGACACGTGGCGCCACGTCAGATCAGAGGATTTTAAGCAAAAAAGGGGGCGTGGTGTTTGGGGCAACTCAAGTTGCCAAAGAAAGATGTGATTGGTTGTTTGAAAAGTTAAGGTTTTTTGATTGGTTGTTTGAAAAGTTGGTTTTGAAAAGTTGTTTGAAAAGTTGGTTTGTTGTTGGTTTGTGGCGTTCTCTGCAAGACGGGCAAGCCAAAATTTTCAAGAGGTTGCCATAGGGGGGTGGTGTGGAGGGCGACTTGGGGGTGGGAGTCGCCCCACTCCCCTCAGTCTAACAAGTATAAACTTTAACGTCATCGCCTGCAACACTTGCAGGACTATACAACCCCTACATGTAATCGATGCAAGACCTTTCATTCCCTTTACCCTTTTCAGTCCCTTATACATATCATTAGTTCCATAATCGTCCCCTTACATTCGTGTTACATTCAAAATCGTTACCATTTACATTTCAAGAAAAAAAGTCATTGTTTAACCATCTGTTCATCTCGTAACATTAAACATTACCAGGCATATTTAGAAAAAGATCATCCTTGTTTACAAATGTTTCATTTCAATCGCATTAACAAATTACTATCTCGTGTCATGAATAGTTTTATAGGCACAAACATTTCAAACAGTTCGTCAAATCAGTCATATAATGCCTATCATTAATTCAGAATAATTTCAATTAAAACATATAAAATGGTTTTCCCTTAAATAATATTTTTTTATGAGATTAGTACATTGTTAATATTATTTAACCGAAAATTTCATCAAATGATTATCTTACTAGTTTACTATTCGAAATGATTTTAAGAGCAGGATGAGAGGTAATTATTTTTTTCATCCACATGTCTTCCTGAAAATAACTATTACGATCCATTAGTTTAAAATTTTCAAAACAGTACTGGTGGTTTCATTTTTGTTTTAATTAGACTCACCTCTGTTAGTCTCATCCATTATTTTGTTAGTTTTATGTGAAATGACCATAATGCCCATGTTATTTAAGTTAAAAAATAATAAATAAATTGTATAATCCTCTACCAGATTTCCTTTTTACTCTCTCTACCCCTTTTTCTCGCTTTATTTACCGCCGCACCTCACCCCTGTAACCACCACTCAAAACACCCATCTTCACTATCACAATCAACAAACAAACAAAATACCCTACTTTAGGTTAAAGTTAGGAGATTAGTCGGTTTGATGGAGGTGAACAGTGGGGACTACCTATGTAGGTGACTATGTTGGGGTCGGGTTTGTGGAGGTGGTCCAATGCTGGTTGCAGTTCGGAGGTGTGGTGATGGTGATTACACGTGGGGTTCGTGCTCAATGTTGGTGCGGGTGTAACGCTCCGCATTTTCTGTACTTTGCATATTTAGAAAGTTGTATTCACATTTTTATTTTTAGAAACTTATATTCTTACTTCATTTCAATCCTTGTAATATCGAGACTTTGATCATAATGGAAACCGTATATTTATATCAACCTTGTTTAATCATACATGCATAATATGTAATCAGTCGCGAAATACATGTTTTAATTTAAAACCGAGACATATCGAGATTATATTTTCTCGGAATCACATTCATACATGTATCATACTTATAATGTACCTGCATACACCTTTATAGCATAAAATAACCAACAATACAAGTGCAAGGACTAAAAATGAAAATTTGCATCTCCCCAACCACTTTCTTTAATGTCCTAACCTCCAACCAACTCTTTTAATACCCCAAATCCACTTTTTAACCTCTAACCAGCTCATTTAATACCCCTCCTAACTCCTAACCACCTTCATTTAACTCCAAACCATCTTCATTTAAACCCCAACCACTAACCCTCTTATAAATACAAACTCTAACACCTTCCAAACACTTGCACCACCTCCAAATTACTTCCAAACTCTCTCAAATCTCCAAGATTTTCAATTTTGGGCAAAAAGTTCAAGAACCAAAATTGGTAACTTCGGTGTTCCAACAACTCAAGACTCGTCAAACTCACTAAGTGGAAATTTCTTCGCAAACATTAAGTATACTCGACACCCTTTTTCGTTTACACTTTTGGGTGCAACATGTTTACATTATACAAACTTACACAAACACACATTCTTTATGCAATTACACAACAATCCAAACCATGCATGCTAATATGTTATACTTGATTCATTATTCTGGGGTTGTTCGTTTTGTGATAAATCTGTCATTAACTACATACGAGCCTACCCTTAACATGTATAGCGCTATAGGAGTAACGCACCGCCCGTGTTCGTGAGGTCATGTTAAGTCATTCATTCATACTTGCGTTAAACCTTGGATTGACTTGTTTGTTCGCATGCAAGTTTATACGTTAATCTTGATAACTAAGTTTGCTATGTGGATTGTTCAAACTTTTATACTTATATGCTAGTACTCCAAAACTTGTATACTCACCGAAACTTTTGTATTGAACTATACTTTAAAACATGTTGTAGGATGCCTAGAAACGCACACTAAATTCAAATACTTGTTGTACTTTATTTGTTTCAACCTTGTTGTATTTCTATTTCAAATAATGTAATTGATGTTAGCAATGAAATGAAATTTGTTATTAAATAGTTGTCACAATTTAGCGTTACGAAGTCTCGAGCAATGTCGTTTTCGTCTCACTCTGGTGTTTCCGCCATCGGTTGGGGTGTGACAACGGGGATGGTGCTTTGGTTTGCTGATTTGGGGGGGGGGGGCAGAGGTTGTGGGTGATGGAGATGGTTATTGACAGTGCGGTTTTGGTCAGAGTTAGTGGTGAGGGTTACGGTGGTAGGAGTGATTTCCGGTGGTAAGTGTTGCTTGTTGGTTTGGTTTTGGTGTGTGGCGGTTACACTGGTGATGTGCGGCAGTAGTGGGTGTTTCGATGGTGACTGGTAGTGGAGAATTGTGGTTGTAGCATGTGGATAGTGGGTGGAGGGTAGGTTTGGTTTGTAGAGAGAGGGGTGATTGTTTCAGGTGGTGTAATGAAGGTTGTTGCAACAATGGTAGTTTGATGGCGGGGATGGTAACGGGGGTAGCTGTTGGTGAAGCCGGTGGCTGATGGTGGTTGTTGATGGTGGTTGATGGGAGCATGTATAGCATAGATGAGAAGAGGTAGACTGAGAAATGAATCAGACAAGTGGGTATTTTAGTTATTTCACCAAAAATTTTACGGTAAATTGGATGAGGTTAACGAAAGTGGGTCAAATTAAAACGAAATCACAGTAATAGTTATTTTTAGCAAACCACATAGACGGAAAAATAATTAAATCTGTAAGTAATTTAAAATAAAATATAATACTACTTTATTCTTTTTGTGTGAATATAAAGTCTAGGACAAAAATGTGTGGTATTAAGTGTAACCCAATTGTACATGAGATTTTAAAAAGAAAAAAAAACATGAAATATGGTACAATCACCTAGCCTTGTATGCTATTCTGACTAACTAACTAACTGATTCAAATAAACTCAATCAGTCCGGTTATGTAGCCGAGATTATGACTCAACCAATCCTGAACTCAATCAGACCGGTTGGCGTTTTCAGTACACTCGTACTATTGTAAATTAATGAAGAGTATAATGTGTTTTATCGACAACAACCTTTATCATAAATCTACACCGTTGTCCATCACGAGACTCGAACTCTTTACATCTTAGTGAGCATTTTACCCAACTAGATACCAACAAACAAAGGCCATTTGGTATAATATGTAGGTATGCATTTTAACAAGTAAATGGTAGTTCACACACTATCATATGTTATAAACCTTATTTTACATTTTATAAACATTATTATCGATATTATTATTGTTTCCCAAGACAAAATCAATTTGCCCATGTCCAAGTTAAGGTGGTGTCCAATTGACGGTCCTACATTTGACCCCATTTGGTCAAAATTGATGAGTTGAACGTGAGATGTGCTCTTTTGCCCTCCTGAAAATTCCCATTGCCTGCAATAAAAATGGAACTCTTGAATTTAATTAAAAAATTGTAAATTCAAGCATCATATCCTTAATAATGATTTATATATTATGGATTAACATTTAGGGTTTGATTACCACTAAAGTTTTCGTTTATTGTTGAGTTTAATTTAATACGTATCTTGATTAAAGTTAACTACTTTTTGTAAAATAAGTATAATGATACACAAAAATAAATTTATTAATTATAAATCACATTATTAAAGGATTTTTATGATTGTAACATATTGAAAAACTATGAGCACGCTGTTACACTAATATACTCCTAACCAATGATGGCGAATAAAATATATTTTTTTGTTAGGGATACACTTAAGAGATTAAAAAAAAAAATTAATGCAAGTTGTGTTTGAACTTTTTTTGAAACGGTGAACTTCATGTATAGGTTACCACACTCTCCAAATCGTAGAGCCTCATATTTTCCCATTTCGGCCTGACTATGTTATTTTAATCAGGCCCACGCTGACTTCAGACGCAAGACTAAACCGACTATGTTATTAATGACTTAAAAGGAGTTTATTTAAGACCACTAATAACAAACATAAATAAATTAATATCTTAGATTAAAAAAAACAAATGACTCAGATTTAAATTGTTCATATATGAAACGAACTAGTTTTCACATGTAACGTACTTTTAGTATACTTTCGAGAATACACACTATGTGGTAACTAAAAAGTAAGAACTATTTCTATAATAAATATACAATCAGGGTTGTTATTAAAATAAATCCAATTTCAAGTAAAAAACTAGTTTTCACATTTAACGTGTTTGTGTGATTTTCATAGTCTCTCATTTAAAAATTGATTATTTATTTAACCGTCATCTTATATGTTATCCACGCCTTTGAATTGCTGCTATCGACTTTTAATAGAAAACTAGTAATAAGATTCGCGCGCGTTGCGACGTGGGTCTTTGCAAATATCGAACAGATTAGTTCAAGCGTTATGTGATGTGTTAACCATATGAAAATGCGCGTTTTGACGTATCTGATTGAACACAATGTATCTTATAGTTGTTGCATTGCGATTGGATCACAACGTAACGTAAATCGAATTTGTATCGTACAATCATAATGTATTATATGCGACCGACTAACTCAAATTTATGTCGTCAAGCCAAAAACTCTCGAGGGGGGTCAAAGTGACATTTACAAAGTTCATAAAAAGTTAAGTGGTTAAAAGTTACATTTCTTAAACTTAAGGGCTAAGAAAGAGTAAAGATAAAATTTAATAAAATTTTGAGGTAAGAAGAAAACTATAACAAAGTTTGGGCTGAGAAGGAAACTAACACAAAGTTGGGGTGTCAAAAGCAAACTATTTGTAAAATGGAGTAGTAGTTTAGGGACTAAATTTGTCATTTTATGAAACTTTGAAGGTACCAAAGTCAAGTGGCTAAAATTGTAACATTATAAAAGTATGGTGGGAGGGGGAGGCAAAGCCGGTGGGGTCTCTACCGACTTTGTCTTTTAAAAGTATTAGTAATATTATATACATACACATTAAATACTTGTAATAACTTTAAAGATATATACATACACATTAAATACTAGTATGTTACTGTTAGTATATACAAAAGAAATATGGACCATTTACTTTAAAGGTGCTTCCAAAGAGACAGGGAACACGTGCTTTGGTTTTGAAGGGACGACTTGACATTGGTCACTTGATCGTATGAAAATGACACTTCTTAATTCAATTATATTCATAACACTAATATATTAATTGTTATTAAAATAATATTCACTGATTTGCTGTTAAGAAAAAATTACATATATATTTTCATAAACGGTGGTTGAGTTATAATACAAAGTATTTAAAAATAAGAAGGGTAAGAAGCCACCAGATAGTGACAAGTGTCCTAGGAGGAATGAAATGGAAAGGGTAATTTTGTCTACAAGAGGAAAGAGAATATGCACATGCAAGTCACGTGTTATTTCCCCTCAATTTTTAAACGTCCGTAACTTTTTTATACATGATTTGTTTTTAAAAAAAATTATACCATAAAATCGAGCGTTTTTTTTATCTTTAATATGAGTACCATATTGTTATATTTTAAAAAAAAAAAATTAAAAACCCAGTTGCATATTACACAATGGACATGATGTAAAACACAATGTAAAGTAGATAAAAAAAACACAATCAATGACAATAGATAAAGACACAATGGACAACATACTAAAACACAATGACCATAACGTATAACACAATGGCGATAACATATAACACAATAAGTATCAGACTAAATAAAAACACAATTGATGACAACAGATAAAAGACACAATTAATGACAGCAGATAAAAGACACAATGGAGAGCAGATGAAGACACAATGAAAAACAAACTAAAAACACAATACACAACAAACTAAAATACAATGAACAAAGATAATAAAAAATTGAACAAATTATTAAAACACAATGGACAACATATTAAAACACAATGAATAACATATTAAACACAATGACCTGAACTAATAACACAATTTATAGAAAACCCAGATATAACACCATTTTCATTATATCATATATTGTGTTATAGGTTCTTATAAAAACGCAATGGATAGAACCCAAATCAACATTGTGTTATAGGTTTTGATAATAACACAATGGACATGATGTAAAACACAATGTAAAGTAGATCAAAAACACAATCAATGACAACAGATAAAGACACAATGGACAACATACTAAAACACAATGACTATAACGTATAACACAATGGCGATAACATATAACACAATAAGTATCAGACTAAATAAAAACACAATTGATGACAACAGATAAAAGACACAATTAATGACAAGAGATAAAAGACACAATGGAAAGCAGATGAAGACACAATGAAAAATAAACTAAAAACACAATACACAACAAACTAAAACACAATGAACAAAGATAATAAAAAAAACTGAACAAATTATTAAAACACAATGGACAACATATTAAAACACAATGAATAACATATTAAACACAATGACCTGAACTAATAACACAATTTATAGAAACCCAGATATAACACCATCTTCATTGTGTCATTTATTGTGTTATAGGTTCTTATAAAAACGCAATGGATAGAACCCAAATTAACATTGTGTTATAGGTTTTGATAATAACACAATGTATAGAAACTCTACTGACCAAAACCCAGTTAAAAGACACAATGACCTGAACCTTTAACACAATGCAAAAAAAACCCAGTAAAAATGAAAATTTTTATTTTATTTTTATACGATAATATGGTACTCGTATTAAAGATAAAAAAACGCTCGTTATTATGGTGAATTTTTTTTTCAAAAAAAATGTCGTATGAAAAAGTTATGGACGTTTTAAATCGATGGGGGAAATTGGCATGTGCCTTGCATGTGGAGAGAGAAAATCCATAAATATAGGATTCCCTTTATGCCCTTCTATTATCTTCTTTTCCCTACAACCAATCTCAACCCTTCAAATCTAAGATCAATGGACTAGAATCCTTCTTACCCTTCTTATTTATTTTATCATTTGTATTTGATCCTAACCCCCAACGGTTATATTCAACTAAAAATTTATAAAGTTAGAATTCTAGTACAAGGTAGTTATGAATGTTAAGTTTAGTTATGTAATGCGACCCTTATCCAATCAACCAAACGATTATAGGGTAGCGATGTTGCTTGTTGTCAGTGGCGGACCCAGAAATTATTTGCCGGGGGTGCGAATGAGGTGTTCAACCATATTTTCAAGGGGTGCGGTCGGGTTTTTTGTCTAAAATATACACTAAACTTTTTTTTCAAGGGGTGCGGCCGCCCACCCTGACCAAATGGTAGGTCCGCCCCTGCTTGTTGTCTGTTTATCTTCTATTTCAATGTAACAAAAAAGAAATTTATAGGTTTAAATTTTGTTAGTGGGAAGTCAGTGTATGTTGATTAATAAAAAAAATAATGTAACATGGATTATTGGTAAATTTTGTTTTTGCATATCGATTGTTGTTTTAAGGCCTGGTGTTACGGGCTCACGTTCAAAACCATATCAGCGTCATGGGCGCTAAACACTGCTTCTAGGGGGCGTGACCAATCCCACTCTTAATGTATTCATGGGCATTGGATGCTTTGTGACTGTTGGAGATTGCAAATTTCGATGGGAAAGTAACCACTGGCTACGTAAATATTTTTTTAATCTAAGATCTATATTTTAAAGAAACCTTAACTTTTTTCGTCCACACAATTCACCATCTTCATCTTCTATATCCAATCTTTCATATTCACACACTTTTTAACCAATCCTTAACTCTTCAACCATGCATCATTGGGACCCATACACCTCAGTATTCCAAACCCTTCAATCGAACGACCCAAATAACACGTTCTACTGAAACCAAATGTTGAACCAAGATCCACAAAACAGTCCGAACAACCCATTCAATACTATCTTCTTCAATCAAGACTATGCGGATCTTGAGAAGAAATGCTCAAATGAGTCATCTCTCTCTTGATATAGATCCCTTGTGCTTACGACACTATCCTTTTGTGAGGATATGTGAGGAGTTTAGATAGGTGGAGGTGTTTGCAACTGTTGTGAGGAAGTAACAACAGATATTTGCTGCTTTTGTGATACAGCAAGCTCCTCGGGCACCTCAACTTCTAGAGTCACCTTTTTTGGTGTTTTCTTTTTGGTTTTGGGTTTGTGGATTGATGTGCTTCTTTGGAAATAGCTGGTGTGTGTTCCACAGTACTGGGTTAGATACTGTCATCAGGAGCAGTGGGCTCTGCA
Source organism: Helianthus tuberosus (assembly GCA_030545235.1). NCBI lineage: Eukaryota > Viridiplantae > Streptophyta > Magnoliopsida > Asterales > Asteraceae > Helianthus > Helianthus tuberosus. The sequence goes on along the minus strand of JARYGA010004641.1, from coordinate 38,082 downwards.
ACAGAGGTTATAACATCTGTTGCTGGATTTTCTAAAACATTTTCTTCACTCACATTTTCATAACTCTTGGTCATCATGTGAGTCAAAGTTTTGTTTGAAAGACTTTTAGTTTGTAGGCCCTCTCCTCTTGTAAAAATATTTTGTGCCCCTTTTTAAAAGACAACTAATGAATCTTGGGTAAAAGAGAAAAGCTTTAGGCTTGCCATCTTTCTTGACTTTGGCATTTGCAACAATGTCCAGAAACAGAGCATTGGAAAGCTTATAATTTGAATTTATCAAGATGGCATATCCCAAATACTGCGTTTTTAAAGAAATTTCGTTATATGCAATGGTTTTAGGTGATAAACAAATGAGTAGGGTATGGAAGAAAAATTTCACGGCAGGTGAAAAATTAGGTTTAAAAATTGTTGCCCCTGCGTCCATCATACCCTCTCTCGATGAACTCATGATGAAGATCAGTTTTTTGGAAAGTTTCACTACCTATCTCATCGTTTAGGCTGAATGTAGTGGAAATCAACTCTAGTGTGATCTGAACCGCAACACCATTTACGGTTGAAATATGGTAGATGGCTTTTTGTCATGAAGCAAAAAATCCGACTTTGCCCAAAACTCTTCAATATTTTCTAAATGGATGGGTGCATCAGCGATAAGGATATTACGATATTTAGATGAAGTGTTGATGTCAATAATCATGTGAAACTCTGTATTTGCAGAAGTTTTCACAAGATATGGAAGATAATTGTGTGGTGGTTTCAAAGAAAGAGCCATCCTGAAGTTAGGTTAACTCTTTGAAAATCTTTTAAACAAATAATCTTTAGAGCGTAAAGAGAGAATCTGTTAGAAAATCGTTGAAACGATGATCTTTTTAATTGTGGAGAGAGAACTTTATTTTTGTAAAATCAGTGTTTATTGCACAAGTGAGGATAACCTCTGTTTGGTGAGGTTTTTATAGGGTTTTTCAATAGAGTAGATGACGTGGCCAAACGGTTACCTTTTTGGTGACGTGGCAGGTTTTTATTTGTTAACTCAAAGCTCTGTTTAACAAAACCCTTTGATAAAGAAAGAAAAGGTCTCTTTTTCAAAATATCTGTTTGAAAGAACAAATCAGTGGTTTTGAACATCTGTTTGACTGTGTCACACCCTGACTTTTGCGGAAGCGTGTTACGTGTGAGTTGCTTAATATCATTGCATTCAACCATAACAAACAACTATATGATATAAACCACGATGTTCATCCATTAAAGAGTTTTCAAAATATTAAAACCAACATTGTTTATCATCAAACCAAGACTTCAAGTTTAAAATACATAATAACCAGAGTTTGAAGTTCCATAACGGACTTTAACAAAAGACACTAATAAACTAGGCTTTGAACCATGTATCCTATCAAATATAAAATACACTATTCAAACCCTTCACACTAGATGGCATCATTTATTGAAGACACAACTTTAAATCCTCCAACACCCGCCAGATCCATAATCAATTCCCTGAAATACATGTAGTTTGAAAACATCAACAAAAGTTGAGCGAGTTCATGTGTTTTGTATGTGAGCTCGTAATAAACTTGCAATCATTGTAAGTATGTGTTTGTAAACCCGGTATGAAAGCGTCTATGAACAGATCAATTAATGATTTGCAAGGTCATTAATATGTGTGCAACGGCGTAGGAAGACTCAAACCTAGCAGATTTTGTACCGGGCTTCCGGCTGGAAGACATAGTCACCACCTTCGGCCACTTTCGGCCCAGGGGTGGGGCTCGCAACACCCAAATAGATCTATCACTCATGTCCCTCGGTCCTTATACGAGGATTAATGGTCTTAAGTGTGCGCCTACCCATTCACATGATCTAACAGTTCATTCCTTAGCTAACCATACCATTTATAAACGTTTGTAAACATTTTGTAACATGCATTTCACCCCCGAAGTTATAAAACTGAAAACAGTTAAAAGAAAAGGGGGACATGAACTCACAGTCTTGCGTCTCGTAACTTGGTATAACTCAAAGCTTCTTCTCGGTCGCTCGACTACCTACACACGTGCTATGGTTTATTAGACGGATGGGTCGTGCCTTGACTTTTAGTCTTAATTAGTATCTTTGAGTTACATTTCTTGATGTCATTATTATTCCAAAGTATATAATTATTTGTTAAAATTATAATATTTTAACTTAAATTATATTTATTAATTATTGGAATATTTGTTAAAATAATATTTTTAACTTATTTGTTTTGTAATCCTTCAAAGAATATTTTCCCCAAGGATGGGTATGCTTATACATGTATTCTTAACTTGTGTATTTTTGACAAGTATTTGTGGCGTATTCTGGTGTATATTTATACGTACGAGAATACGTATTTTTATAGTATTTATTAAGTATTCTTATACTTAATTTTTGTATTTATACTTCCGGAATATTATTTTTAATAAAAGTCACAAATATATATTCTTAATATATATATATTTTAAGAAATCATTTATAGAAAATTATCTATACTTCTTCCTTGGCAAAAATAATTATATTTTCATATAAACCTCAAAAATAATATATTTTCAAGATTAACTTAGAAAATATATATAAATCCATTTTTTACCCCAAAATAATGTATACTAAATTTATTTAAGAAAATATATATTTTCTCCAAAAATATTATATTTTCTAATTGTTCAAGAAAACATATATATTTTTCTTTACCCAAAAATAATATATTTTCTTCTTGACAAAAATATGATATATTTTTGTAATAATTATAAAAATTATATTTTTCGTTTCCTTGGTTTCCAAAATACCGTTTAATTTATTTGTCAAAATATATATATGAATTTAATTCAGGAATATTTTTGGTGGTTCACATTCCTTGTTCGGTTCGTCCAATTTTTTGTGTGTAAATTATGTATTTATTTCCTTGGAAATTCTTGGTAATATTTTGTATTATAATTTTTGGTATTTTGGTGAGTTATATTATTTCAAGTCCTAAAATAATATATCTAATACACATAATATACAAGTAATCACACAAATGGTGACATCTAAATATATGTTTTCCTAAATACATATTTAGTCACTTTTATTATACAAAAACCAACCTCCAATATTTGTAATTCTTGTAAAAAAATTATGGCAAATTTTATATGAAAAATCATGGTTAAAATACACTTGTAAACACTTGTTTAAAAATATTTTTCTAAGTGTTTAAATTCTAGAAAAAATTTGCTATAGTTTCCCCTTAAAAATGGAGGTTTCCATGCTTTCAAAGCATATCATTTTCTTTTAAAATCATCACAATTCAACAACAAATCAAACAACACTTACCATAAGCCAAAATCATGACATTTACACTACTTCATGAACTTGAAATTTTTGTAAAAACTTGTAGTAACTTATCATGTTAATTAGTAGACTTAGTTAACCTTTAAAGTGTGGTTATTTGTTCATAAACATCATTCTTGAAGATTTTAGACTTTCACAACTTACAAATTGATTTTCTGAAAATATTTCTTCTTGAATTTTTCTTGTTAACAACATATTTCTACACTTGATTAATCACTAAAAATGTGTTTAGTTTCTTTAAAACTCATGTTTATGTAAATCTTGTAAGTAAACTTAGTTTCTTGAGAAAACTAGTTTTTAAATCATCCATGTAATAGACTAATAACATGTATTCATAATCATCTTCCACAAAATCATCTTTGTTTTCAAGTTCATGATGAACATAAAGGATGATCATCTTGACTTTTCACAAGATCATCCTCTCATCTTGCTAGATCATGTGTTTAATCACAATCTAGCAAGTTTCATATGATGTTTAACATCATAAACACAAATATTCAACAATCAAGAAGCATACATACACTTAAACAACATAGATTATTATGATTTTGAGCTTTATGTTAGAGATTATGTTCTTGATTCTTTATGTTCTTCACATTTAGTTACTTACATACACTTTTAACCAATCAAAAAAGAAGTAAAATGAGGTTAGGAGGGTCTTACTACTAGCACAAGGCTAGGGAAGAAATTCAAGATGAAGATGATGATAATCTTGGTGGTTAAAGCACTTTAGAGAGGTCCTTCACCTTCCAATGGCACCAAGCTCCTTAATCAAGCTTCTCACACCTTTGTATCCCTAGAGAATGGATGAACAAGAGATGAAAGTAATGGTGGTGGTGGTGCTTGTTCTCGGTCGTGAGTGGGGGAGAGGAGAGGAGAGAGTTAAGTGTTGGTGAGTTTGTGAAATGAAGTTGTGTTGAACTTGTGGTTACTTAAATAAACTCCCAACATATTCTTATCCCATGTATAAAATGTCTCTAAAAGTTAAACAAGATCAAATAAACAAAACAAAGAAAATCAAGGGTGTGACACCCTTGTGGTGATCGTAAATATGAGGGGTAGGGGGTATGGTTATGTTGTAATGGATAGTTAAGATAATTAGTTGAAATCTAGGTATTTAGTTTGTGTATTTAGTTGTTATGTCATTTTACGGTGTGTTATGATGTTCGGGGACCATTACTTGCATTGAAATGATAAAACAATACCTCTAGTGAAAATTTGGTGTTTCGGATAGTGTCCGGTTGTTCGGTTGGTTACCGGTTCGTTAAGGTGCTAAACTCTGCAGTTTAGTGTGCTTTATGTTACCTTTTGTGACAGTTTTGATTCCCGACACCTAGGAAGGTATTCTGGACCATTAAACCATAATTTTGCATAATATTAAGTTGTTTAAAAGCTGATTTTTGCTGAATTCTGCAGTTTATGTGAGTTTTAGGCACTTTCCGGCACTTAAACTATCACTAGGAAGGCGGTTTTATGATCCTTACTTTCATACACACGATACTAGTGTAACTCTTGGTTTCTGGCTCATTCTGTGCTCTAACAATGTGTCTGTCTGAGTGCTAAAATCCCGTCAGTACTTCTGATTTGTCTGATAACTGTGCTAACTTTGTTTCGTGCATAATTACTGTTTAATTATTGTACGGATACATGGAAATTTGACAATTTTCACAGATTGTTAGACAACAGATGGATGGAAACCCATATTTGAAGCCTCTGTTGGGTTAAACAAAGTTTTGAAGTGGAAAACAGTGGTAGATTATGAAGAAACAGTGGATCTGTTTGACTTTTGATCGGATGTGTCGCGCTCCGGTCAAAGATAATATTTATAATACCCAAATTACCTCAAAAAATAGTTAGCGGTAGTAAGGGGTCGAACCACGATGAGTTTGTGGTTTGTGTATGGATTCGATTGATTTTAAACGGTTGTCACAATTTATGAAGCTTACTATATTTTTATGAATTTTGTTTGTTTAGAAAATGGGTCGGAATGAACCAACAATTTGGTTTTTGATTATTAACTAACAAGAACTTTAAGCAAATGCACGAAAATGTAATGGATGGTTTAAAACAATCTAAGTAAACAAGGTTCATACCCGGTTCGGTAATTGCAATCCTAGGGTTCTTAAACGTTTTAGGTTTGATTCAATTGAATATGTTATTAACGGATTTCTATCACGAAGTTTAGGTGCCAATTGCTATCAACGCGTATAACGGACCGCAATGCACTTCGTTACTTCGGACAAGTAAAACCTTTTGAATGATAAAGCATAAATACACAAACTTATTTCGCAAAGTCAAATTTCATATCTCATTCGACAATTCACAAATATAGTTCAAATGCAAGACAAATATCAAACAATTCAAATACAAATCAATTTGTCACAAAATCAAACTAATAACATTGTTCAAACCTTAGACTTACAATCACCTACACCGGGGTGAAACCTTCGAGAGTTAGCCGCTCATGGTGAACGGAACACGATCAACAACAGATGAGAACTTGAGCTTGAACATCTTGAAGCTTTGGAAATGATGGAAATGGTGGTTAGGGTTGGTGATGATGAACGGTTGAATGCATGATGGAATAATGGATGATTAGGGTTTGTAGGATGATGATGATTGATCGAATCGAATGGTTAATGGATGAATTGGTATGATTGGGGATGGATCGGTTGAAGGTTTAGGCTCCAAGAACTTGTTCAAAACTCAAAAACTTGTGTAACTCCTGTTTCTTAGGTCAAAGATCCCATATAACTCATCCAAAACCGTTTAACAACAAATTTCATGATTGATGGAACCAGGGGGAGTCGCCAAGGCCCCACTGGGCGTCGGCGTTGGTGCTCCGAAATGGGGATTTTGTCCGACGGCTTTTCTTGCTGTTTACGCGCATTTTCAAGTGACGGTGATATCCATGGGGCGTCGGCGACGGCCCAAATGGGCGTCGGCGACGATGCCTACAAATCCAACTCTCTGTTTTTCGCGTATCTTGCTCCTGGTTGACCCGTTTTGCGTCCGGTGGTACGTTTTTCATCCCGGTGGTCCGTAAAGTTCCCGAAAAGCTCCTTAAACTCCATTAGACCTGCAAAACACAACTCTAATCAAAAGTAGCCTAAACGAAACTAAAAATCATGTAACAACATCACTATAAACATTTACAAACACCGGCTTTCAACCGCGTATCAACTTTTGGAGTCAAACAGTGGTTTTGAAAAACTAGTGGTTCTTTTGCCTTAACGGTGGTTGCCTAATGTTAAACAGACATTTGAACTACAGTAACAGATGTTACACTCCTTTGAACAGAGTTTTTGTTTTTGTTGATTTTATCAATCTTTTTCTTTATAATAACACAATTTTTTATTTTTCAAAATAATATTTTAATGTTTTATTTAGAAAACTGAAAAAAAAAATTCAATCTCTATTTAACATCCCAATTCTGGATATCAATGTTTCAAAAGTAGATGTGTCCAATGCTTTTGTGAACACATATGCTAATTGATCTTTAGTGGGAACATGATGAAGTAAAATCAATCCCTTTTCGTAACAATCTCTTACCTAGTGATGACAAATGTTAATGTGCTTTGTTTTCTAAAGTGACACTGGGTTCTTGATAATGTTTTCAGCTGCTTGACTGTCCAAAATTAATGGTGTCTTTAGAGCTGTTATACCAAAATCAAGCAATTGATTCTGAAGCCACAAGAGTTTTGCAGTGCAACTTGCATTAACTAAGTATTCTGCCTCTGTTGTAGAATTAGAGACTGTTGTTTGCTTTTTACTCTTCCATGAGACCAATGCATTTCCTAGGAATTAGCAGCCTCCTGATGTTGACTTCTTTGTTTTGTGGCAACCAGCAAAATCACTATTTGAGAAACCTGAAAGCTCAATATTTCCATTAGCTGGATACAAGATACCAAGTGTGGGAGCACCTTTGAGGTATATGAATATCCTTTTTATAGCTACTAAGTTTGACTTTCTAGGGGACGCTTAATATCTTACACAAACACAAGTTGCAAACATAATATCAGGCCTTGATGCAGTTAAGTACATCAATGACTCAATCATACATCTGAAAAATGTCTGATCTATCAAGTCATCTTTATCATTAGATATGAATGGTTTTGATGTACTCATGGGGGTAGCACATGGTTTACAATCATTCATGTCAAACATTTTCAAAAGAGTTTTGACATATTTGTTTTGATGAATGAAAGTTCCATTTTCAAGTTGTTGAACTTGGAGACCAATAAAACATTGTAACTCCCCCATGGCACTCATTTCAAATTGAGTTGTCATCAATTTTCTGGAATCGTCGCATAGTTTAACACATGTGGATCCAAAAATGATATCATCCACATACATCTGTACAATTAATAGATCATTCCCTTCACATAGATCTTGGTGCTTGTTTCAGGCCATACAATGCTTTCTTTAGCTTGTAGACATAATCAGGATGGAATGAGTCTTCAAATCCAGGTGGTTGACACACATAGACCTCTTCTTGGATTTTTCCATAGAGAAAAGCACTCTTTATATCCATCTGATACACCTTCATGTTGTAGTTGACAACAAAGGCCAAGAAGAGTCTTATGGCTTCCAACCTTGCTACAAGAGCAAAGGTTTCATCATAGTCAATTCCTTCATCTTGTTTATACCCTTGAACCACAAGCCTGACTTTTTTATTTTTTATTTTTTATAACAATGCCTCTTTCATCAGTTTTTTTTTTGAAGACCCATTTTGTACCAACTGGCAGGTGTCCTCAGGTAATGGTACAAGCTCCCAAACTTGTTGTCTTTTAAACCGTAGAAGCTATTCTTGCATGTCTTCTACCCAACTATTGTCTTTTAATGCCTATTGGTATTTGACAAGTTGGATTAAAGATAGAAAGCCTACAAATAGGCAGACATTTGAGGTTTGGCTTCTTGTGAGCACTCGTGCATTGATGTCTCCTATAACTTGTTCTAATGGATGAGATCTATGAAAAATAGTGTTACCAATGTACGGAATGATGGAATTTTGTGGTGAGGGGTATAATTGGGTATTTTTTTAATGACACCTCTGTGTCATTGTAAAATGGTAAACAGTGGTTTGAAATGGTGGTGGTGGAATTGGCCCAAATGATGAGCTATTTGATGAAGTGGGTAGATTTGTGGTTTGACCACATGCAGCATCAGAGGTTTGAGGTTGACTTTGGTCAACAATGGTTCCAGTTATCGTGGACTAACTGTTGTTTTGTGTAGATGAACTTTGTGGATCAGAGAAGACTTTATATTGAGATGGCATCTCAATGTAAACTATGTAATCCTGTTCCACTTCTTTTGGTTTACATGTATCAACCACAAACTTAGTAGTTACTTCTTCAAAATTGAATTTATCAAGATCAAAAAGTTATGCAGGATTTTTAGGGATGTTCAAGGATGATAATTCATTGAATTTTACATTCAAGGTTTCTTCTATAGTCATGGTCCTTGTGTTAAACACTTTGTAGGCCTTGGCTGTAGAATAATATCCAACAAATATCCACAATCCACTTTAGCTGCAAACTTTGAAATTGAATCTTTGAGATTCAAGATAAAACATGGGCAGCCAAAGATTTTGAAAAATGAAACTAATGGTTTTATTTTGAACAAAATTTCATTGGCAGTCTTTTTATGCCTAGGATTTATTAAAATCCCTGTTTTGAACCTAACATGCAGTATTCACAGCCTCTGCCCAAAAGGACAATGGAAGACCAGAATCTGCAAGCAAAGTTCTTGCAGCCTCAATAAGGGTTCTGTTTTTTCTTTGAACAACCCTATTTTGTTTAGGTGTTCTGGGAATACTGAATTATCTCAGTATCCATTTAGATATGTAGAATTCATCAACCTCTTAGTTTCTGAATTCTATCCCATTATCACTTCTGATGGACTTTACAGGAAGATCATATTGTTTTTCTATTTTTATGATAAATTCTTTTAAAATGACGTCTCATCTTTTGAGTGAAGGAAGAATGTCCATGTAAACCTATAAAAATCATAAGCTATTACCAAGCAATAACACTTTTTCCTCAAGCTCATGGATTTTAGTGGGCCAAACAAATCCATATGCAACAATTGTAAACATTTGGTTGTTTTGGACTCTTTAACAGGCTTGTGCGATACCTTGTGTTGTTTTCCTTTTAGACAATATACACAATATTCATCACATTTGAATTGTTTGGTTGGTAAACCTTTGACAAGTTTTTCCTTTGTCATAGTGTTAATTGTTTTTAAATTAATATGTCCCAACCTTCTATGTCGTAACTCCGTTTCTTTTGTAGAGGCAATAGAGAATAGGCAAACATTAGATTTTGGCTTTTCTTTAAACATGTCCACTACATAAAAATTGCCACTTCTTTGAGCAACAAGTTGTGCAGTGCTTTCGGCTATAATTTTATCAATCTTTTTGACAACATCAGGTCTAACGATTTTACAAGTTGTCTTTGTTAAAAATAAGCCATAGCCTTTGTCACTCATTTGTGAAACACTAAGTAAATTATATTTTAAATTGTCTATCAGATTTATTTTCAAATTTTAGCTTTCCAACTTGAACAGTCCCTGAGCCCATCACCTTTCCTTTATCATTATTACCAAAGGAAATGTCACCACCTACATGAGAATGGAAGTTTGTCAGTAGAGCTTTGCATCATATGTCTGGATCTTCCACTGTCTACATACGATAGGCTATCTAGGCATGTAGATACTCCTATTTTGGTGGCCATGAATGCGTATTCGCACTTATTTTCATCATCAGTTGTATTCCAGGGATCACTGTTTTTTACAACACTATCGTTACCCTTTTCATAAACTATTGTTTGTACAGAGTTGGATATACTCTCAACATTTTGTATGTTAAGAATTTTCTGGTTGTTTTTAACAGTATCCTCATATTTACTGAATTTCTCTTTTAACTCCTCCCATAATTCTCTAGCACTATTACAATGTAATAGTTTTGCATAGATATCAGTTGGTAGTGCTTTTGCAATTATGACAAGAGCTTTGGCATCTATCTCAAACTTTTTGAAATCTAGCATAGAGTAATCTTCCAGTTTCTTTGTCTCATAGACATCCGGATTTTTGACACAAGGTGTTATTGGAATATGTGGTCCGTACCAAACAGACCTCCAATATCCTAGTCTTGTTGAGCTAGATAGTGTACCATCAGATGTTGCGAGATATTGTAATTTGATCTGTCAAGCATCGGTGGTTTTCTATCATAATTAGAAATAAGGGAATCATAGTTATTGAGTGGCATTCTCTTTTGATCCTTTTAGAAGAAGAACATAGTATGTGAAAGACACTTTTGAGTTCTACACTTTCTACTCTGAGCCACGAATAGTATTGGAACTTTGATGAGCTGATCTTTGATTGTTAAACTAATTGTGAAATCGAGTTTAACATGACCAAGCTCTGATACCAATTGTTAGGATTTGAGTTAGAGAGATATTATCAGAAACTGTTTTTCAATTGACTCAAATGATTCAAAAGTTTTACATAAATGATTTTATAATCTCCCCCTCATCCGATCACCCACTAGAACTATTCGTACAAAAGAGAATGTGTGTAAAGTGATAAAATAGATCTCTAACAGGTGAGATCTATTTATACTAAGTACTAAAACTCTATTCATGATAGGCTGACATCACCCTGATAGTGACATCTAACCTTCCTAACTATTAAGGTTCCGCGGATGTTGCAAACATCTGTGCAAATCCTATCATCTGTTCTAACTAGTCTAAACACCGATACAAGATAAATACTGTTACATTAGGAAACCATTGTCTAAGCTATCCATTGTTGCAGTTATCCAAACATATGTTTGCCCATACAGATGTTTGGTCTTCTTCATCAGACCCTTGTCTTCAGATAGTGCTTTGGTCTTCAACTGTCTTTAGCTATTAACAGATATTGTTTCTTCTTGAACAGTGGTTCCAAGTCTTGATCACTTGTTTGCTTTGTTCTTTGAAAAGATGTTCGGAATAAGTGTTCAAGATTCACTATCTTTGGGGAAAGACTTGCTTCATCAACTGTTTATTTCTTGATCCTTGAGTCATGTTTTGGCTTTTGAATATAACACAAAAAGCATAACAAATAAGCATATTGAGTGTTTACATAGGGTGATTGTATATGTGTGAAAGTGTGATTAATACGGATACATGTTGCAACCCAAATAGTGTTTAAAGTGTAAAATGGGTCAAGTATGAACTCATAATTTGTGAAGATTTCCACAAAAAGCGAGTGAGAGGTTGTGAAGGATGGAACACTGAAGTTACCCTAAAAAGGTAAACAGAGGTGTTTGAGTATGAGGATTTGGAGATTTGAATATAAACGGAATTTACAAGTATGAAGTTACATAAAACATATTTGTCTTAGACACTTATTTGGATACTATTTTTAGTTCGTGTTTTTCATGAGTCCTATCACTCATTAAAAGTCCAAAAAAAGGAATCCAAGACTTTGGATCTTTTTCACCTTAACACATGATGTTCAGCCATTAGTTGATTGATATCATGGTTTGGTTTTGGAGATAAGTATATATGTATATACACATGGTATTATTAAGTATTTAGTCAAATATTTGTCATGCATTAGAGGTAGGGTAATCCACTAACTTCAAGAGTTCACCAATGCACAAATCATCAACATGGATTATCATGAATACAAATACGAATAACATGAATAAACTATCTAGTTCATTAAGTAACCAAGTGAGGATAACTAGATGAGTGCTTCCAACATTGTCTGGTTGGATACTTAGTGTAGTTTGTTCACTTTGTTGCTTGGATGTAACTTAGAGGTGTAGAAAAACATAACAAGAGAGGTATATGAACCCCAAGTTTCTGGAACAAAACCTTAACACAAGTTCCTCAACAATAGAACTTGTTGGTAACTTGGTTTTGTGTGTAAAAGTTCCAAGAAACAAATTATAGATAAAACAAGTTCATAAAGTTAAGCAAAATTCCTAACTTGGACCTCAAAATGGTGGTATACCATCTATGTTTAACTTGGTAAACATGTGGTAATACTCCTAGAGTTATCCAATAAAGGAGAAAGAAGAAAACACGAAGAAAAAATATAAGAACAAGCTCAAAACTCAATGGTTTAAATTAGAGTAATATGCCCAAACTATGAATTCTTGAAAATTAGTGTCACACCCCGAATTTCCACCCAAATCCCGGTGGGCCTGGGTGGGGAGTATCGTGACGTAAGATTGGTATCATCATAGACACAAACACAGATAGCATAACGGAAGTCTTGGAGTTTAAAATATTATTACAAACCAAATGTCCAAATGTTCAAAATAATATACAGACAGCTTGTAATAATAAAGATCCACAGGCGGATCGTAAAATGTACAAAAAGGGAGATCATCAGACTACTAAGCTTTATGCAAAGGAGTTGCAAATTCCTCTTCTAGCATTACCGAGCAACTTCCAGCCTATTTACGTACTTACACCTGTAACTTAGTCTTTTGAAAATACGTCAGTTTACACTAGTAAATACAATCAACCGACTCATTTTGAAAACATTTCAAAATCATTTTAGTGCACAAGGCATATGATTTTATAAATAACTTGGGACAATTCAAAATGAACTTGTATACAGTTTTACATGCCTGTCAATACATATGGGGCCTAGTACTAAACACCGATACATGATTAACCGATACGCCACTTAAACCCACAAAGGGGTTATCCCCAACTAGTGGGTAAGAAAAACATTTTATAATAGCATTAGCATCTATCAGGTGTATGCCTACATACGGTGCTCGGTCGTGGCCATTAGCAACTTAAAAGAGTCAAGGATATCCAGGACACGGTCGCGTTAACCCCCAATGTTTAAGTTATCAGACAAAACAAATTAAAATGGGTCATGGAGATTTTGTAGTCACAATCCGACATATAATCCCATACACGACCAAGCGGTAATAATTTACCATATATCAAGCCCGTATAGGGAAAATAAGTTAAGATTATTTACCTGGGATAAAACTCGTCTTATGAATGCAAGAATTATAAATAGCTTAGCCATATTCAATTAACTAACAACCCTCGTAAAACCTCTTACCACAACCCTAAACGTTCCTATTATACCCCGTATACGAGAAACGGCCCTAAAATACCTTTATATTTATAAAAATAAAGAAAACAATAAATACCCTCCCTAGCGGGGCGCGACCCCTTGGGTGTGCGAGTTGCGGGCCATGACAAGGTGACACCAGGCGACACCCTGGTCCGCCACGTGTCCAGTTACGTGTGGAAGCTAGCAGGTTGAGTCGACAAGTCTAGAGCCTAGTCTACTAGCCTTGCGGACCGTGAAGGGGACAAGAGTGGGCATCGCAAGGCGCGAGCCACCTCTCGTCAGCCCTATAAAAGGAGGCTTCGGACTCATTTCTCAAACGTTCAAAATTTTGTTCTCTCTCAAACTTCTTAATAGGCGAAACACTCAGGAAAATACCCCTAAAAAGCGAAGCTCTGCCTCGTTGTAAGTATTATAACCCCCGATCACGTATTTGTTACCCTACCCGATTGATCTAGGGCTCCGTAACGCATGTCAAGGCTCTATCTGACTCGGTTCGTTGGAGTTATGTCTTGTGTTGTATGGCTAATGTGATTTGGGTTATCTTACTAACACGTATGCATTATTTAACTTTTAATAGATAATAACCAGGAGAAACACCAGGAGGCTATAGTATTATCTAAGTCAGCAATGTGAGTACATCTTACTTTTTGTCACCTTTTTGAATCAGTCAAAATGTTTTAAATTATACTTAACAATGATTGAGTCTATGTATTCTACAATTATTTCCGGTATGTTGGGGTTTTGTATATATTACTTTAATCCATTACTATTGGACAAAGAGTTAGTCAATGAGTAACATGACCCACAAGTCAGGTGTTGATAGTACTGAACGAGTAGTTGTGTAGATATAAACATTGTAATTGCTCTCAATACTGTGAAATTATTAAACTATTTTGATTAAACTGGGATGCACTCACCAGTATTTCTTACTGATAAAACCTTTTAAAACGCGTTTCAGGTAACTTAATGTGAAGCTAATAGAAGCCAGCTAGAGAGCACTGAAGGCTTAAGGATGTGGCTATAAAAGTTACTTAAATAAAAGGAGATTTTGAATTCAATAAATTAAGGTTTATCCCTACCAATGTATTGTAACGAAAACTTTGGTTTTATCCCATTATTTATTATAAAAGTTTGGTGTTTTAAACTCTGATAAATATTTCCTAACTACGGTCCTGGTGTCACATTTCCGCTGCCAAATTAATAAACACTAATACCACCCACTCTCTGAGTACTCGCGGCCGCCCGCTCCCGGGGCAGGGGTCGGGGGCTGCAACAGAAGGTGGTATCAGAGCCATAACCACTGGTTTAAGCCAATGAAGTGTTCTACTGACACTTAATTTTAAACAAATTATGTTAGGAAATAATTTATGTGATTATGTGTAAATATGTATATTATTGTTTTGTGTTATTTGACAATTTGTTAGTTTACAGTATGAGTGAGCAAGGTACGTCCGACGCTTATCGTCAATTAGCTAGTTCCCCACAAGATGAAGGAACCTCGTCTCAGCCAAGTCCCTCAGGATACTCAGCTGATACTGAGGAAGGAATATTTATCTTTAAGGCACAGTCTGAGGAACTATTCCCTCCTAGAAAGAGAGGATGGTTTAGTAGAGAAGCACATGAGAGGAGGAAAAGGATGAAGAAATTACAACAACAGAGAGCATTAGCGAAAGCCAATAGGGAAGTGAATGCACAAACTCAGGAAACAGTCAATAGACCACTATGGGAAGAGGAACTTGATAGGCAGTTAGCAGACTTCCATATGTTAGCCACTATAGCAGTAGACTCTAATCTGAACCAAATAGCTGAACCACCACCGTTACCTTCATTCCCAGACCAACAAACGTTAGAACCCAACCAAGAAAACCAATTCCCAATCCCAGCATTCGACCCATATGAGATCCCCAGAATTCCCGCACCAAATCCCATAACTCCTTATATCGACCTGAACCCTTTAGATCCATTCTGGAACAACGACAGGTATAAGCAGAGTGTAATAAGCAACCCATACCCTTACCAACACGCCATACCTCGATACCCTGACCTAGTACCAGCACCATTACCTCCCATGAGTGAAGAAAATATGCAGGAACTTCGCCAATGGGGCGATGAGTTAGTTGAAGAAGGAGATATAATTCGACAGATAGGAGATAAACTCGTCTGGAAGTAATATGAGCATGAGATACAATATTGGATAAAGAACTAGTCATAGACACCTAGAATAATACATAAATATGTGTGTAATTTTGTACTTTGATAAAAAAATTATAAATATAATATATATATATATATATATATATATATATATATATAACCAACTAAAATAGATAGACTAAAATAGATATCGATGCATAACTACCAGTGTGTTTAATTTTCAGTTGTAATAGGTAACTGATGCATATATATAAATATATAAAAAGAGTACAGTCGCCATGTTCGACGTTTTTGGTCAATCTATTTGTGTGATTGTTTGTATTGAATCTTATTCTGTGTTAACTAATGCCTGATAAATGTTTCCAATTCAGATGGACAACGAAGTAAATCAGGAAAACCAGAATAATGATAATCACGGAAACCAAGTAAATAATAGTGCCATCGAACATATAGTTGCACAAGGAATTATAGATGCTATGCCATATATTATCAAGACTGTTAAAGAAGCATAAAATAATAAATCTGTAACTGGAAGTAAACGCCAACCCACTGAACCAAGTCACAGTGTGAACGAAAATCACAGCCACTGATCCAAGCTCCAATTCCAAAAAGAAGAAGAACCCTCTCATATGGTTGTTCTTATAAAGAATTCTTGGCCTGCAAACCAATAGAATTCTCAGGCAATGAAGGAGCCATTGCAGCCTTACGTTGGATAGAAAAGACAGAAGCAGTCATAAAAATAAGTAAATGTGCAGATGAAGATAAGATTATGTTTGCTTCTAATCTTAAAAAAAAAAAAAAAGCAGCCTTAGAATGGTGGAATACTATTCTCCAGTCTAGAGGAAGTGACCGAGTTTATAATATGGAATGGACTGACTTTAAGGATATAGTTGAAAGAAAATTTTGTCCTCCTCGTGAAAAGGAACAAATTGCCAATAAGTTCCTGAATCTTAAAATGACTGGAATAGACTGCAAAGGTTACACTACCATATTCTTTGAATATGCTAGGATAGTGCCAACCTTAGCTTCACCTGAGCCAGTTTTAATCTCCTGTTATGTTTGGGGATTAATTAGTGAGATCAGACACGTAGTCAAGGCAGCTAGGCCACAAACCATAGAAGAAGTAGTAGAACTGGCCAACACCCTGACTGATGAATTGGTACGCACACAAGAAGAAAACCAGAGAAAGAACCTAGCTCAAAGGCTTACCCAAGAATTTCGCTACGGTAATTCCAACCGTGGGAAAGGTACAGGTTCTTCCCCTGCACCCAATTGCAAGTATGCAAAAGGAAGCACTCAGGAAGGTGCTCCATATACTGCAACTTTTGCAAAATATCTAGACATAAGGAAGAAGACTGTAGGAGGAAACCTAGCAATAAGCTATGCTTCAATTGTGGAGAAGCTGGTCACATCAAACCGAACTGTCCAAAACTAGCTCTAGCAACAACCAGCAAAGCTAAGGCAACTGAAGGACCCAAGAAGAATGCAGAGCATTCGTTCTGACATCTGAATAAGCCAAGATGATTCCGGATGTGATAGCCGGTACACTTTTAGTTAATGATATATTAGCCAAAGTATTATTTGACTCTTATGCAAACTAAAGTTTTATCAATACTTCTTTCTACAAATTTCTCAACCAACCATTAACTAAACTTCAACAAGATTTTTTGGTAGAGACGAGAAATGGAGATTCCATTAAGATAAGTGAAGTCTTGCAGGGAGTAAGAATAGAAATTCTAAACCATAATTACTCTGCTAACCTTTACCCAATGAATCTGGTTGGATTTGATATTGTATTAAGAATGGATTGGTTGGTAGCCAATCATGCCATTATTTTATGTGATCAAAATTCAGTACAAGTAAGTACACCAAGTGGTGAAAAGATCACAATTAAAGGAGATAAGCCAACCAGGTCAACAAAATTCATCTCTGTGATGAAAGCTGCAAGCTATGCAAGGAAAGGAGCAACAGTGTATATGATTTCCATAATCATTAACACTAGAGGTAAAGAATTAAAAGATATTCCTGTAATATCTAAATTCGCAGACGTTTTCCAGAAGAGTTACCTGGATTATAGCCAGATAGAGAGGTTGAATTTAAGATTCACCTAATACCAGGAACGGCACCGATCGCCAAAGCACCTTACTGACTAGCACCGACGGAAATGTAGGAACTGAAGAAACAGCTGGACGAACTACTTGACAAAGGCTTTATACAACCTAGTTCATCCCCATGGGGAGCGCCGGTTTTGTTTGTCAAGAAGAAAGACGGATCGATGCGTATGTGCATTGATTACCGGGAATTGAACAAGGTTACGATTATAAATCGGTACCCATTACCGAGAATCGATGATCTGTTCAATCAATTTCAAGGAGTTCGATTTTTCTCTAAAATCGACTTACGTTCAGGATATCATTAATTGAAAGTACAGAAAGAGGATATTCCTAAGACTGCTTTCAGAACAAGGTACGGTCATTATGAATTTACCGTCATGCCATTTGGTTTAACCAATGCCCTAGCCGCATTTATGGACATGATGAATAGGATATGTAAGACACACCTGGATAAATTCATAATTGTCTTTATAGATGATATTCTAATTTACTCTAAGAGTAAAGAGGAACATGCAGAGCATCTGCATACACTTCTAACATTATTGGGAAAAGAGAAGCTTATGCTGAATTCTCAAAATGCGAATTCTGGTTACAAGAAGTGTAATTCCTTGGACATCTAGTTAATCATGAAGGAAGTCATGTGGATCCCACAAAAATCTAGGCGATTACCAAATGGAAATTCCCTGAATCGCCAACGGAAGTAAGGAGTTTTCTTGGACTGGCAGGTTATTATAGACGATTTATTCAAGATTTCTCTAGAATAGCCATTCCATTAACCAAACTGACCTGCAATTCAGTTAAGTTTGAATGGGGACCAAAACAAGAAGAAGCCTTTAGTATTCTTAAGCAAAGGCTAACCAACGCACCCATACTCGCATTACCAGAAAGAACTGAAGACTTTATAGTCTAATGTGATGCGTCTAAGTTAGGATATGGATGTGTGTTGATGCAACGTCAAAAGGTTATAGCTTACGCCTCTAGACAACTTAAAAACATGAAGAGAATTACACAACCCATGATCTAGAGTTAGGAGCCATAGTTTTTACCCTTAAGATTTGGAGACTGGAAGAAGCCTTTAGGATTCTTAAGCAAAGGCTAACCAACACACCCATACTCGCATTACCAGAAGGAACTGAAGACTTTATAGTCTAATGTGATGCGTCTAAGTTAGGATTTGGATGTGTGTTGATGCAAAGGTTATAGCTTACGCCTCTAGACAACTTAAGAAACATGAAGAGAATTACACAACCCATGATCTAGAGTTAGGAGCCATAGTTTTTGCCCTTAAGATTTGGAGACACTATCTTTACGGAAGTAAGTTTGTTGTCTTCACAGATCATAAGAGTTTGAGGTATGTTTTTGGGAAAAAGGAATTGAATATGAGACAGAGACACTGGATGAAAATTCTTAGTGATTATAATTGTGATATCTAGTATCATGCAGGAAAAGCTAATATAGTAGCTGATGCTTTAATTTGAAAGTATCATGAAAAGCCAAAACGAGTACGCTCTCTCAGATTAAATCTGCAAATAAATTTAAATGAACAAATTAGAGAGGTTCAGGAAACAGCAATCAAGGACGATACATCTCAGTAGAGATAAGATGTATCTAGATCTAAGAAAGAATTTCTGGTGGATCGGAATGAAAAAGGATATAGCAAACTATGTTGTTAAATGTCTAACCTGATAACAAGTTAAAGCTGAACATTAGAAACCCTCGGGATTTTTACAGCAATTAGAAATGCCAATATGGAAGTGGGAATTGATAACAATGGACTTTGTTACCAAATTACCCAAAACACAAAAAGGTAATGATACAATCTGGGTGATTGTTGACAGATTAACCAAATCTGCTCATTTCTTACCAATGAAGGAAACTTTCAGTATGGAACAGTTAGCCAAATTATATGTAAATAAAATAGTTTCATTACATGGAATTCCTTTATCTATTGTATCTGATAGAGATAGCCGTTTCACATCTCATTTTTGGACAAGTTTCCAAAAAGCAATGGGAACCAGATTAAATCTAAGCACAACTTATCATCCTCAAATGAACGAACAAAGCAAAAGGACAATACAAACGATGGAAGATATGCTTAGAGCCTGTGTAATTGATTTCGGAGGAAATTGGGACGATCATTTACCATCGATAGAATTTTCCTACAATAACAGCTATCATACTGGCATTAATGCTGCACCATTTGAAGCACTGTATGGATGAAAGTGCCGAACTCCAGTCTGCTGGGCAGAGATTGGAGAAAAACAATTATCTGGACTAGAGATAGTACAAGAAACAACGGACAAGACAATTCAAGTCAAGGAAAGACTAAAAGCAGCAGGAGATCGTCAAAGGAGTTATGCAGATAACAGACGAAAACCATTGGAATTTCAAGTTGGAGATAAAGTATTGTTAAAAGTTTCTCCATGGAAAGGAGTAGTCAGATTCGTTAAAAGAGGAAAGCTAAACCCTAGGTATGTTGGACCTTTTGAGATTATCAAAAGAATAGGACTAGTAGATTATCAGCTACAACTGCCAGAGGAAATGACAGGAATACATGATGTACTTCATGTATGTAACCTCAAAAAGTGCTTAGCAAACGAATCATTAGTGATACCTCTTAAGGATATAGAGGTAAATAAGAAACTTAAGTTTGTAGAGAAGCCACTACAGATTGAAGATAGAAAGATTAAGAATCTCAAACACAAGAGATTAGTTCTGGTCAAAGTGAAATGGGATTTTAAGAGAGGACCAAAATACACTTGGGAGCTCGATTAAAAAATGCAACGAAAATATCCACACCTGTTCCAGTAGATCTCGAGTACGAGATTTAAATCAAGGTGGAGAGGATATAACAACCCTCCTAAAACCTCTTAACACAACCCTAAACGTTCCTATTATACCACGTATACGAGAAACGACCCTAAAATACCTTTATATTTATAAAAATCAAATAAAAACAATAAATACCCTCCCTCGCTGGGCGCGACCCCCTTGGGTGTGCGAATCGCGAGCCGCGACAAGGTGACACCAGGTAACACCCTAGTTCGCCACGTGTCCAGTTATGTGTGGAAGCTAGCAGGTTGAGTCGACATGGCTAGAGCCTGGTCTACTAGCCTCACAGTCCGCGAAGGGGACAGGGGTGGGCGTCATGGGGCCCGAGCCGCCTCTCGTCAACCCTATAAAAGGAGGCTTCAGCCTCATTTCTCAAACGTTCAAAATTCTATTCTCTCTCAAACTTCTTAATAGGCGAAACTCTCGGGAATAATACCCCTAAAAAGCGAAGCTTTGCCTCATTGTAAGTATTATAACCCCCGATCACGTATTTGTTACCCTACCCTACCCGATTGATCTAGGGCTCCGTAAGTATTATAACCCCCGATCATGTATTTGTTACGCCTGTCTCAGTTCGTTGGAGTTCTGTCTCGTGTTGTATGGCTAATGTAATTTGGGTTATCTTACTAACACGTGTGCATTGTTTAACTTTTAATAGATAATAACCAGGAGAAACACCAGGAACCTATAGTATTATCTAAGTCAACAATGTGAGTACATCTTACTTTTTGTCACCTTTTTGAATCAGTCAAAATGTTTTACCAAAACCTCAAATGTTTTAAATTATACTTAACAATGATTGAGTCTATGTATTCTACAATTACTGCCGGTATGTCGGGGTTTTGTATACATTACTTTAATCCATTACTATTGGACAAAGAGTTAGCCAATGAGTAACATGACCCACAAGTCAGGTGTTGACAGTACTGAATAAGTAGTTGTGTAGATATAAACATTGTAATTGCTCTCAATACTGTGAAGTTATTAAACTATTTTGATTAAACAGGGATGCACTCGCCAGTATTTCTTGCTGGTGAAACCTTTTAAAACGCATTTTAGATAACTTAATGTGAAGCTAATAGAAGCCAGCTGGAGAGCACTGAAGGCTTAAGGATGTGGCTATAAAATTTACCTAAATAAAAAGGAGATTTTGAATTCAATAAATTAGGGTTTATCCCTACCAATGTATTGTAACGAAAACTTGGGTTTTATCCTATTATTTATTATAAAAAGTTTAGTGTTTTAAACTCTGACAAAAATTTCCTAACTACGGTCCTGATGTCTCATTTCCACTGCCAAATTAATAAACAACGATACCACCCGCTCTCTGAGTACCCGCGGCCGCCCACTCCCGGGGCAGGGGTCGGGGGCTGCGACATAAGGGTAGGTAGAAATTTACCGGAAGGCCCTAGTCTGGAATGATGGTATAAATAACCAATTAGAATGTTAACGGGTCCTATTCAAGTCGTAGACTTAGACCGGTTAACTTAAAATATCGAAAACAGTACGATACGATTGATTAAGCGATGACCGGAATAGAATGTAGTTTAAACCCAACAAGTACTAAGACTTGTATAATATGGGTAAACATTTTACATTCTGGAATTTAAAGTAAAAATGATAAGGTTTGACCCGTTTCGGTAAACTTACGTAAACTAGTTACATAAGCTCAACCGTACGCATATAAGCGATATCGGGTAACCGGATGAGTCATGAACAAGTTCTATATGCCAATATACTTTAAATAAGTTTTAACATCAGTAGGTTAGCAACTTATATGCCCATTAAGGTTTAAAAATCAAAATATGCCTCATAAGGGCGTTTTAGTCATTATGCGATGTATTATAAGAACTTACGTATAAACTTCTGTTATGAACATGATCATTCTGTAAAAATACTTTATTTATGATATAATATCAGTAGGTAATCAAACATATGTGAATTTTATGATTTAAGACTAAACTATGCACCATAGGGGCATTTTGGTCATTATGTACATAGTTTGAGAACTTATTTGAAAATCTGAGTTATGATCATGTACCTACTGTGAAAACATTTTAAATAAGTTATAATATCAGTAGGTATCAAGTTTT
Organism: Helianthus tuberosus; assembly: GCA_030545235.1. Lineage (NCBI taxonomy): Eukaryota > Viridiplantae > Streptophyta > Magnoliopsida > Asterales > Asteraceae > Helianthus > Helianthus tuberosus. The sequence goes on along the minus strand of JARYGA010004641.1, from coordinate 15,462 downwards.
GATCGATGGTTATGGTTTAAAACCATACTATGCACCAAAAGGGCATTTCGATCATTAAATAATGACATTTGCGATCTTTAATCAAAACTCAGTTTATGAACAGATTTGATATCCCAAAATATGTTAATTATGATATTATATCATTAGATAAAAGATTTGATATGATAAATTATGTTTAAAACCATACTAGGTGCCGAAAGGGCATTTTGGTCAATATAAAACATAATTTACTATCTTATATGAAAACTCGGCTTATGATCAGTTTTATAACATCAAAATACGTTAATTATATTAACATATCAGTAGGTAAGTCATTTGCAAGTTCGTTGTTGATTAAAACCTTATTAATTGCAAAAAGGGCATTTTGGTCAAAGTATGGCATAATATCGAAACTTGTACAAAAACTCAGAATATGATCATGATCATGTAATATACCTCAGAGGGTTATGCTATTAAAATACGTTCATAATGCAACCTTAATTCAATAGTTAACTAAGCTAAATCAGGTAAGAATTGAAAGTCAAAGCAGAAGTCGAATTTCTCGACTTCCGGTTGCGAACCGACCTTTTCTGTCTTGGCGCTTTCTTTATTAGTAAGATCTGAGGGATAAGCTAGGTTGGAATTGACGAGCCGAACATGTTCATACATGTTCCAATGATTATTACCAACTTGTTTTAGTGTCAAAACATATTTTATAACATCTATATAATCAGTTTATAATATTTTCGAAAACTGACCCGTTTGACTTTTTATACAATATAGTTTTGACCCGTCAATTGACCTAGTAAACGTGATTTTCAGGAGGTGCCCTTTGAGGGATTAAGACCTATCTAATTATGATCACGTAGCCATGTTCGAATCGAACAATGGCTGGACAATAAAGGTCTAAACCGAAAATCAAAGCAATTATCGAAATTGCTTGACTTTTAGCTTGAATAGTCTATAAAACGAAAATGCAGATGAAAGGAGCACTTACAAGTGATCCTTGGACGAAAATGAATGGAAGCTCCTAAGGACCAGGAACCTCCAGAGGAAGAAGATAGATGTGATTTAAGAAGGTGCAAGTTCATTTGTGAGAAAATGGCACCAATTTATAGTTGTGGAGGAGTTTTGAGATGATCACAGGTGTTAAGGAGGTGCTAGAGATCATCACACATGTCTCTTAACGTGTCACAAGCAGCCATGCAGCCCCTGGTTTCAAAAAAATGGTTTCTTTGGCGTTTTGCTTAGAGCCCAAACCAATTCTGGTCGCTGGCGCACGTATACGGACCGTAAAGCCTAAGGCTTGTGGTCCGTAAAGGTCTTCGGCCAAAAATCATTTTTATAACTTGACACTTGTCTCTTAACGTGTCACAAGCAGCCATGCAGCCACTGGTTTCGAAAAATGGTTTCTTTGGCGTTTTTCTTGGAGTCCAAACCAATTCTGGTCACTGGCGCACGTATACGAACCGTAAAACCTAAGGCTTGCGGTCCGTAAAGGTCTTCAGCCAAAAATCATTTTTATAACTTGACACTTTTGGTACCTCAACCTTCATACTTTTATATATTAGCATAATTAGTCCCTTTTGGCCAATATTTGGCACACATGAGAGTATGACCGCATAGCATCAAACTTGCGGTTCGTAAAGGGTCACTCAGAGGCATAGTTTCAGCATGTTGACACCTTTAGTCCCTCCTCCTTCAAACTTTCAACGTTTGGCAAAATTAGTCCCTCCCAGCCAACATTAGGCATAAATTGGGAATAGGGACACGTGTCAGTACATTATTGGACACGAATTTATGAGGTGTTACAATTAGAGAGAGTTTAGAAGTGATTAGAAGGTGTTGAAAGTGTTTAGGAGGTGTGGGAGTGTTGTATTTATAACGGGGTGAAGTGGTTGGAGGGAAAGTGGTTAAATTCGGAGCTTTTGCGACCTGCTGTCCGCCAGACCCCCTTGCGGACCACAAGGGGAGTTTGATACGGTCCGCAAGAACCAGAAGTTTCAAAATTTTTAGGTTTGGTCCCTGTGCTTGCCTTGTGTGTTATTTATGCCAAAAACTCAATGTTTTACATGTTTTGGACAATCTAAGGTGTATGTAAGTATGTGTAATGTATAAAAACGTATGAATATCATCTCGAGAAATATAATCTTGGTATATGTCTCGGTTTTTAATTAAAAAGCGTATTTGTGAATGTTCATGTATCATGCAAGTATGATTAAACAAAAATAATTCAAAATGTGATTCCCATTATGATCAAGTCTCGAATTACAAAGGATTGAAATGAAAATACGAATTACAATGAAATAGAAAAAGAATGAAAAATACGGAACGTTACAGTCCCAACATTATAACATGTAATATAATGTGACAATTCAGACTATAAAATACCCAGACATTGAATAGGTATATCTTGGGTTAGGAAATGAGTTATAGAAGCCATGAAATATAAAACTGGGTGTCTTGATAATTCGGATGTGAAAAAGTTAGGTAACAGACTATTACCAAAGCATAACGGTCTGTTACAGGCCAAGTTCGGTGACTGAGCGTTGCTAAAGCATAATGGTTGGTTATGTTGGAAAACTCTCGAAAGTGCCTGAATTGACATGTGTTTTATGACTAACCTCCGCCAAGGTGGTGACTGAGTCTTATCACACCATGACGGTCTGTTAAAGACCCAAAACTAGGCTATAAATGGGCCTTAAGGATTTCATTTGTGCTAAATTTGTCTAGGCCTTCAATACCCCTTTTTTGGTGTTGTAAGTTAGTTATTATTGGTACGCGTACATGGAGACTCTATACCAACTGACATAGATAGTTAAACATGTATGGTTTTGTGATGTCTAAGAATTCATACATCTTTTAACATCAAACTTATCCCCGTTCATGCGAAAACTCTTTGTATTTTCATTGATTTTGGTACTTATTTGAGTTGTTTGTGAAAATACAGGTCTGGGATCCGGCCCGGTGGTAAAACAAAGACTTTTGGAGCAAAATGGAGCAAAAACGGAAGATTCCAGCAACCTTCCCGATATGGCACGGTCATGCGATCCCCTGCACGGTCGTGCCCGGTCATACGAGTACCAGTGCCATCATGCCAAATGCCAGCACCATCCAAAATGAACAAGATTTCTAATTGGCACGGTCATGCCATCCCTTAGCACGGCCGTGCCCGGTCATTCAAGCACCAGCACCATCATGCCAAACGCCAGCACTAGCCAAAATGGACCAGATTTCTGATTGGCATGGTCATTCCACCCCTTGGCATGGTCGTACCCGACCAAATCAACCTAGGGACAACCAATTCACGAGATTTGCATTGAAGATTATCGGTGAAAATTGACCTGGCACGGTCATGCCAAAACCTGGCACGGCCATGCTCGCCTCAGGAACTTTTGGGCGGGATTTTTCCAAAAAATGGTAGCAAACAAGAATGATAGAAGAAAAACGAAACTAACAAAGACCAAGCACGACCATGCCAAAGTCTGGAATGGTCGTGCCAATTGACCAGTACTATAAATTTGAGTTTCGGCTCATTTTTTAGGTGTGTTGGGTCTTAGAGGTGATTTCTCTCTCAAAATTCTGCATTTGGGGAGCTTGGGGGAGACAAAGAGGAGTCCAACACCACTCAAGATTCAATCATTCAACCTATAATCTTTGCTTTTTGGTGGTATTTCATAATTCCTTGTTGAACTTTGAAGTATTTGCAAGAATTGTTTATGTTGTCATGAGCCTTATGGGCTATATATTTGTGTTGCTTAAACTTGCTTGAAGCTTATGAAAATATGATAATATGGAAGGAGATGTGATGATTGTTCTTGTTTATCTTCAAAATGATATTTAGTCTTGTTCTTGGAGTTCATGTGCATGTTTAAAGTTGTTGTTCATGAGTGTTTAATCATAAGTATATGCATGATGTGTTGGAAAGCCCATGTAAATTATGGTTATTGAATCTTGTTAACTTGTTAGTTTGATTCATAGCATGAAACTAGGAATGGTAATTGCGAACATGAATTGGATGATGGTTTGAACATGTGTATGAATTCTTGCATTTCGATTTGGAAAGATCATAAGAATGTTTATATGAATTCTATGGTATGTGATTGTGTTAGCATGATGATTTAGGCCAAGATTATTATCTAGCATGACCATGCTTGTGGTTCATATCAAAAACATGATGAAGATATTATTTACTTAAAAGCAAATTAGGGTGATTAGTATGTTATTCATAGTGGTTTTCACTAATTTGTAGATTTAGGAGTTTTGACAAACAAGTAACTCATGATGAAAGATTAACATTAACTTAACAAATGAACTTAAAAAAATAATTCTTAGGTGATTAGAGAGTTATTTCATTTTAATTTTCCTAAGGATTATAAAACTAGGAGACCTTGATTGGGACTTAGTTAAATTAGAGTTTTTATCATCACTAATTCTTCCCTTTAGTTGTCACATGTTTATTAGTGGATACTTAGTTTAGGCAACCTTTCTTAGACATTGTTATTAATAGAATATTTAGTAATTTATTATTTGCATGATAAATTAGAAAAACCAAACCCGCTAATTGAAAAATCTTTAAAGTAACAAAAGTTTAGTATTGAGACACCGTGTCCACGGATTGATATCTAGTTCTTTCCAATAAAGTACTATATTAGCATCTGATAGGTACACTTACCCATTGTGTGTGTGTAGTTTAGTTCTTGGGTGAAAATCATTTAAAACTAAATTTGTGTGAAGGAAAATTCATTTAAAAAATATATATAATTCACGCACATCAACTTTTTGGCACCGTTGTCGGGGACGCGACGTGTCTCGAGAACGGTTGGAGTTACTTATTTAGCCATTTGTGAAAATTGTATAAAGTTTTTGTCTACTTGTTTTATTTGTCTTTTGTGTGATTAATTGAAAAAAGAAAAAAAAAGATTGTTTGTTAGTTTTGTTTTTAGTTTTTGTATATATATATATATAGTTGCATTGTTTCCCTTCTTTTTCCTTACAGGTTTGCTCGTGGCGATGGTGTTGTGGGTATTAGCCCAATGTCTCGCCACTTACATGTTTATCTTTTAGTCTTTTGGTTTTGAGGGGTGTGCCAATTTGCACCGTCCGTACACCCCTCCGTCGAACGAATATATATTTAGTTTTAATTTTTAGTTTTGGGATTAAAATAAATAAAAGCTAAGGGTTGAATCGGGTTGGGTAATTACCTTTGAGTTTTGATGTCGTTTGATAGTTTGTACAAATAAAATAAATAAAAATGTAAAAAATAACACCGAATAAAAAATAGACGTTAAATCGTTGAATCACGCACACCTGTTGCGGCGTGTTAATGCGAAGAAATTAGACATAAACATAAAACGTAGAAAAGAATAACTAAGGGGTAAAAATATAAAAGATAAAAACCTTTAGGTTAAAAATGAAAAATGCAAAAACTTTTTTTGAAAAACTCACAATGCATAAATTACAACAACACAAAGCAACAATTGGTTGCTAATTTATAGGTTGGAAATATTATCTCTCTTTATTCCACTTACAATCACTCACAAATATATATAGAAATGCATATGAACAGTGAATAGCGAATCTTTATATTTGGAAATTCATGGTAACATCCTTTTTTTCTTTCTTACAGCGAATGCCCTTTTGTTGTAGTAATTGGCCATAGCTTGTTTGTATCGCGCTTCACTAATAGCTGCTGCTCGCGCCGTTCTTCCAAAAGGTCTAGGTTTTCCCAGAGGCGCTGATCACTATCATCTTGTGTGGTCAGGTGCCTTAATGATGTGAGTCCAACCTCTGTTGGAATCATTGCTTCTTTGCCATACGTTAGGCTAAATGGCATCTCTTTGCTGCCTGATTTCGGTGTTGTTCGATGAACCCATAAGACTGTCGGTAACTCGTCCACCCAACATCCACCTTCCCGATCGAGGCGTTTTTTGATTCCATACAGCAAAATCCTATTAGCCCTCTCTACCTGGCCGTTGACCTAGGGATCACCGAGGTGAAAATTTGTTGTATGTCAAGGTCTTTGCACCATTCCTGGATCGTCTTATCAGTGAACTGAGTTCCATCGTCACTGCCCAAGTATAGTGGCAAATCGAAATGGCAAACTATATGTTCCCACAAAAACTTCTTGACATTATCCGCCCCGATTTTTGTCAGGGGTTTAGTTTCTATCCATTTAGTGAAATAATCAATTGCAACAATGAGGAATTTGACTTTACTCGGGGCTGGGGGAAGGACCCACAATATCAGTGGCCCATTTTTGGAAAGGTCATGCCGCGGTTACTGGTACCATACTGTTCTTGGCGCGCAAGGTTTGCGGTGCATAGCATTGGCAGCTCATGTATTTACGTAGTTCCTTCACTGCATCTTCATGCATCCCAGGCCAATAGTATCCAACATTCGTTATCTTAGCCACCATAGAATGGGGCCTGGAGTGGATACCGCAGATTCCTTCATGTATTTATTTAATCAGGTATTCCGCTTTTGTGGGAGAGACACGGCGCAAAATCGGGCCTAGGTATGACCATCAGTACAACGTTCCTCCCTGTAATTCGTATTGCAAGGCCTTGGCCTGTATCTTCCTTGATGCACCTTTGGGTGCTGGCAATTCCCCATTTGTTAGGTATTTAGTAAGGGGTGTCATCCAACATTCCTCTGTGGTACTCATGGCTTACACTTCCCCCTCCGCCATGGATGGGGTGTGAAGCGTCTCTATTCTCACCTCGTGCTCCATCCATGATCTTGCTAACTTAGTAAGCGCATCAGCAATCTAGTTTTTAACTCTGTGAACATATGTCCAGCTTATGCTATTAAACAGAGCGATAAGGCTTTTTGTTTTAGCCAGATATTTGGCAATCGCTTCGTCACGAACACTCGAACTCAAACTTTAAAGCGTACATCAGCTTAACCCCTTCCGGGCTGATTAGCATGAGACTGGCCCCTGTCCCTTTGCTACTGGAAGAACCATCTATCTATGTACAGCTTTCAAGTTTCATTGGCGGTGCTTGTTTCCAGGGTCTCTGAGTTTGTTCCCTAAATATGCTATCCCTCTGGGATTTCGTCAATGAAATATGCCACCACCTAACCTTTGATTGATGTTCTTTTACGGTATTCGATGTCTAGTGCTCCTAACTCGATGGCCCATTTCGCGAGCCGGCCTGAAATTTCAAGCATGTTTAAAACATGTTGTAACGAGTAATTCATCAGAACTTGAACTTTATGCCCTTGGAAATATCTCCGAAGTCGCCGAGAGGCGTGGACCAGTGATAACACCAATTTTTCCAACATGGGATACCGGGTTTTCGGATCCGCTAGTACTCTGCTGACGTAATAAATCGGTGTTTGTACCCCCCGTGTTCCACCATGAGAACTGCACTGACCGCGTAATGGGTCGCGGATAAGTACATCTTCAGTATCTCGTTTAGTTTCAGAGCTGTTAAGGTTGGCAACTGTGCCAAGAAACGCTTCATTTCTTGTAACGCCTCTTCCGCTTCTGCCGTCCACCGAAAATTGTTCTTATTCAAACAATCTTCCTATGTTTTTATGAAAGGTAGAGATCGTTCGGCATGTTTGGCCAAGAACCTGTTAATTGTTACCAACCTACCGTTTAACGTCTGGGTTTCTTTGAATGTGCGCGACGAAGGCATGTTGTTGATGGCCACGAGTTTTTTAGGGTTTGCTTTAAAACCATCGCGCATAACGAAGACTCCCAAGAATTTGCATTACTCGACCCCAAACGAGCACTTTTTAGGGTTTAACTTAATGTTGTATTCTCTTAGCGTTCGGAATGTTTCCTCGATGTCTCGTAACATGATTTTTTCTTCCATGCTTTTGATTACCAGATCGTCTACATATACTTTAAGTTTCGCCCAATTTGATTGGCGAATGCCTTATCCATCAACCTCTGGTAGGTTGCCCCTGCGTTACACAATCCGAAGGGCATTTTTGTATAACAAAAAATCACGATGTCTATATGGAAAGCCATTTTTTCTTCATTCTCTTCCGCCATCTGGATCTGATGGTATCCCTTGTAGGCATCGAGCACACACTTGAAACGAAAAGTAACTAGTGAGTCGACTTGGAAGTCGATTTCAAGAAGCGGATACACATCCTTGGGGAATGCTTTATTCAGGTCTTTGTAATCCACGCATATCCTCCATGTTCCGTCAGTTTTCTTTTCCATGATCGGGTTTGCCACCCAAGTGTGGTAATTTTTCTTCCGCAAGATCCCTGTCGTAGTTAACTTCTGTACTTCCTTTACTATTGCCTCTTTCCTATCTGGAGCCATACTTCACTTTCTCTGGGCTATTGGCTTAATTCCGGGTAGTGTGGACAACCGATGCTCTGCTCTGTCGTGGGATATGCCCATCATGTCACCATGCTCAAAGGAGAAAACATCCATGTTATTACGAAGCAATGTTTTGAGGCTTTCTTTTACTTCTGGAGAAAGGGTGTCGCCAATCGTAACCATCTGTCCGGATGCTCAGTGCTCAATACTCATCTCTCAGGTCCAATTGCCCTTGTTGGTCCATGTCGGCATCTCTTCGCCTTCATAATTTCGCCTATATGATCACGGTGTACTGGTGCCACCCCTCTTGGGGTTGGGAATTTTATGAATTCTCGCGCCGTGGAGACGATTGCATCCATTTTTCCAAGTGTATAGCGCCCAATGATGACATTGTAATGGGATTCAGCCCTGACTACTAGGAATGGGATAACTAGTCCTTTCACACGGAGCCTTGCTGAAAGTTATCGGGGAAGTGATTTGCCCAATCGGGCCGACCTTTTCCCCCGTAAAGCCCCTGATGGGGGTGTGGACTGGCTTGAGGAGGGCTCGATCTTCCCTCTACATCCGGTTATAACAGTGTTCGTAGATAATATCTTCCGAGCTCCCTGTATCTACCAGGATTCTCCTCATGATATAATCACCGACCACTATAGTGATTATAAGGGGATCAGCACTAAGATGGGTATCCTGCTGTCGAGAGCCCACCTGCATGTCCATCAACATCCATGGTTCAAGGATTTTAATCCCTCGCTTGGTTCCTCGCACGCCTTCCACGTATACCATGTTCATGTCACACTGCTTTCTTCCTGCCTTACCGTCCTCATCTTTCACCGGTAAAGGGCCTAGCTTAAAGTCTTTGATCAGATGAGCCAACTTCACTGACTTGACATAATACTCGATCTGCTTCTTTAGCTGGTAAAAAACCTTGGTGTCATGCCCGCCTGCGCCCTTCGTGATATTACAGTATTTGGAAGAGTGCTTTCCGGGCGAATCTTTTAAACGCATGGGCGGGTTAAGCTTGAGATTTTTCGAGGCGAGAATTTCTGCGGGCGTTTTAATCAATGCAGGAAAGTCCGACTTTGTTCCACTCGAATGGTATTCATTTTTTCAACGAAGTGCTTCAGGGTCTATCGTATCTCCCCTGGGATTCAGTGTGACTTCCCCTTGAAAATCTTCTGCTCTGACTCTTGATCTTACCCCCACGACGAAATCTGTTTCATCTGGCCCCCTATACGATTCTTTTTTCTTATTTGCCACGTGATTGGCTATGATTGACTTTTCTTGGCCTACATAGACCTTAGCGTTTTGCATGATTTCTTCTATGGTATCCGGGACCTCGTTCCTGTCATGTAACTTCCTGAGAAGTTCATCATCACTCACGTCATGTAAAAAGGCACCAAACGCCAAATCTTGGGTTAGGCCAGGAGTGGCTATGCTTTCTTTGTTGAATCTCGTCAGGAAATTTTATGTAGTCTCGTTGCCCCATCGGCGTATATGCAATAATTCATTCCGATACTTGGTATGCCTCCACTGCTGACTGAACTGTTGTAAAAACTTCGTTACTAGTTCGTCAAAACTATCAATTCCTCCGACATGGACGCTATCCCACCAGACGCGAGCGACGCCTATAAGAGTTTGAACAAACATTTTGCACCAAAGGGGCATTGGCCACATGGCCACTTCCCCCGCACTTCTAAACATATTAATGTGGTCATCCGAGTCACTAGTCACGTCATATTTTCCTACAGTATGTGGCATCTTTGGTTTATCTTTTATGGGAGTGTCTACTATACGCCTGGAGAACTTTGATACAAAAGTGACATCGGCCGGCTTATATGGTCTGGTCAACTCATCCTCTTCTGGGTCTACTTGGATTACTACAGGCGGACCCTGAGTAGCTTGAGGGGTGACTGTCTAGGTTACAGATGATGGTCCGGTTTGACCATAGTTGAGTTATTGTCTGGCATTGGAGATGTCTCCGCTAGGTGCCGACGTTGTAGTCGCTTGGCTGGACATGAAATATGGACCAGGACTCCCTTTCCAAAACGGAGATTGTGAATAGAACCCCACTGCGCCACCTGACTTCCTTCATATGGGTTTCCGAGACCATACATCTAGGGATGCGCATAACCGTATGACGGCACATAGTAATAGTGTCACAGCCCCCGACCCCTACCCCGGGAGCCGCGAACCAGTTAAGTGGTATCGGTGTTTGTTAATTTGGCAGCGGAAATGAGACATCAGGATCGTAGTTAGGAAATAATTTCAGAGTTTCAAAACACCAAACTTTTATAATAAATGAATGGAATAAAAACCCATGTTTCATTCATAATACATTCGTAGGGATAAAACCCTAGTTGCTGAAAACATAAACTTTTATTTAGGTAACTTTTATAGCCACTTCTTTAAGCCTTCAGTGCTCCATAGCTGGCTTCTTATAACTTCACATTAAGTTACCTGAAACGCATTTTAAAAACATTTTATCAGCAAGAAATACTTGCGAGTGCATCCCAGTTTAATCAAAACAAGCTTTTATAACTTTACAGTATTGAGAGCGATTACAATTGTCACACCCCAACCGATGGCGGAATCATCGGGGCGCGGCACTGAGCGAAACAGATTGTCCATGAGTATCCATAACAACTATTAATTACCGAATACTTAAAATGTCATGTCCCATACCATAACATATTCAAATAAAACAGTTATTACAAATAATTGTCTCACAAACAAGTACTGATCCGACAACTCAGATTTCAACATAGACAATTTGTTTATTTGTTTCTAGACTCTTTCCTAGCCTCGATTTCACAGCAAGCCAAGCATTTTAACATCTTAAGCACCTGCCACATACGTTAAAGTAAAAGTCAATACACATAGTGTAAAGGTGAGCATACAAGTTTAATAGATATAATAGAGTTCGAAATTGTTTACGTATAACCAGCATGTACAACGTGTGAAATGAAGCACGTAAGTTATCGACATGATCCTATCAATACCAATGACTGCGGGTTGACTGCGCAAGGCAGTTCATAACACATATTCACCACTGCAAATCATGTGATTAATAGTCCTTAACAACCCCTGAGTGAACAGGTGCTGAGTCCAAACTATAGTACTATCGTTGCTAAGGCAGGTAGACAGCAATCTATTGCGTAGTGTGTTCGATGTGATTTAGAATAAGTAACGTATGTAACACCCAAAAGTGCATAAAGCAAAAAGGGTTCAAGTATACTCACAGCGATAGAGTTAATGGATTGAAGGGAGCGCTAGAGCGGAATTAGCCTGAACAGTTAACGATCACATAAGCGAAAGTCGGCGAGTAAAATGGTGCAAGTGTACCAAGGATCGGATGGCAGTCCGATCGGATGGCCATTCGATTGGATTGTCACCTCGTTTGGTGAGGATGTGTTTGTGTATGATGGTTTGCCTTTTGAATTTTTCGTTGTAGCATTTTGAAAATAGAGAAGTATCTCTACCCTTCAGGTCGATCGATCGAACGGTCGTTCGATCGGACGGTAATCTGATTGGCGAGTCTACTTAGTTGAGAACAAGTTCACACCAGGACGGTCACTCGATCGGATGGCTATCCGATCGGGTGGAAATCCGTATGTATTGAACATTTTGAAAATTGTTTAAGTCCCAAACATCACATGGTCAGATGGTCGCTCGATAGGGTGGCAACCCGATCGGACGGTAATTCGTTCGACGTTCAGTTCTTCAAAAGTTTTAAGTGTGGGACAAAGGTGCAAACCGATCGGATAGCTGTCCGATCGGGTGGCAATCCGATCGGGTGGCAATCCGATCGAACGGCAATCCATTCCGATGGCCTAATCGTCTTGACACTTGGTTGTTTTTTGTAGTTTGTAGTTTTGATCGAGACGATGTGGTTCGTGCTAAGCAACAGAACCTTGTCAAGCCCCAAGTGATCCGATCAGACAGGAATCACCCTAGTCTGGTCAGTCAGTGGTTCATGCTTAACCCGAAAACTGGTTGTCTCTTCGATAGAAACCAGATCTAGGACCAACACTTCACTAGGAATGAGTAGAAGATCAGAACTAGTTCTCATTCTCTCGGTTTTGAGTGTAAAAGAGTTGAAAGAAAGTTAGAAAAACCATCTTTCAATCCTTTTCACCATGAATATGTTCAGATCTATGCAAGATCTTTGTTTATTCATGTGGAAATCGTCCAGATCTAAGTTGTTCTTGGTGGATTAAAGCCAAAACATGAAGTTCTTAAGAACCCCATGATGACATCATCCTAGAACACCTCAAATCTAGTGATTTCACGGCTAGAAGTTAAGATATGAAAGATAGAAAGGTGTAGGAGTGCGTGTAGATCAAGAAAGTACAAGATTTAGTTTGGAAACTTACAAGAATTGATAGAAATCAAGAGAAATAGAACTTGAGTGCGGCTGGGTCGAGTAGAGAGCTGTCACATCAAGTGATGTGACATGTGGGGGTATTTATAGGGTTTCCTAAAAAGGAAAGTGAGGAAAAAGGCTGGTCGATCGGGTGGCAGTCCGATCGGGTGGCAACCCGATCGGATGGCAACCCGATCGGATGGCAATCCAATCGGATGGCCACTCGATCCGTGAGTTCGGCGTGATAGGTTTTGTCGTTTCGATTCACGTGTTGAGTGTTGCGAGGCGATTTGAGCGAGCGATGCGATAGTATTTTCCATTAGATTACTTTTAATCCCAACTACTAACATACAATCACTATAATTAACTTGCGTTTAGCATTTTTTATTCGATTGCGATGCGATAGAATTGCGATTAACACCTCAACATAAACATAACATGCACAGGTAACACATAAGGGCACACACACGTAAAACAATATCCAGAACACATAATTCGAGTTGCGATTGCGATAGTGATAAGCGATAAATCGATTAAACATGCGATAAATAGCGATTAAATCTCGATTATAAACAAGTACTCCACATAGTACAACTAATGCGATAAAATAAATAGACTAACTACAAGTCAAAGAAATCAAAACAGGAGTTGAGCAAGGAGTGACAGATCGTAATTAGCAATCTTGTCTTCCTTTGTCTTCAATCTTGACTTTGACTTTGACTTTCGAAACACGGGGTGTTACAACAATGTTTATATCTATCAATATACTCATTCAGAATTTGCCATGTTGGTAGTTCCATGATTGTGGTCATATTACTATTGGCTAACTCTTTGTCCAATGGTAACGCTTTACTAGTAGTGTATACAAAACCCCACATACCGGCAACAATTGTAGAATACAAAGACTCAATCACTGTAAGTATAACTGAAAATATTTGAGATTTTGGTAAAACAGTTTGGTAGGAAAAGAGAATGACTCACTTTGTAGACTTAGGTGTTTCTACAGTTTCCTGTTGGTGTTCCTGATTATTTTCTATTAAAAACAGACAATGCACACGTGTTAGTAAGATAAACCCAAATCACATTAGCCATACAACACGAGACAGAACTCCAACAAACTTAGTCAGACAGAGCCTCGACATGCGTTACGGATCCCTGTATCAATCGGGTAGGGTAACAAATTAGTGATCGGGGGTTAAAATACAAACAACAAGGCAGAGCTTCGTGTTTTAGGGGTATAATATCGAGCTGCTTTTAGCTATAATAGGGACTGAGAGAGAAAAGAAAATTGAACGACTGAAACTGAGGCGGAAAACCTCAATTTATAGGCTGAAATCGGAGCCCCTCGCGCCCCGCGATCCGCTGGGGTCTTTCTTTCGCGGCCCGCGAGTCATACCTAGCTACGGCTAGGGGTGGCAGATCACCAAGTAGGCTTGACATGGGATGGGACATCTCTAAATTGTGTATCCGGCAAGCAAAGGGATCTCGCGCCCCGCGAGGCATACGACCAAGCTGGTCGCGGCCCGCGAGCGAGTAAAAATGTTTATTTTATTTGATTTTTATAAAAATTAAGGTTATATGGGTCTAGTTCTCGTATACGGGGTGTATTTAGAGCGTTTTATGAGGGTTGTTATATCCTCCCCACCTTGTTTTAAATCTCGTCCTTAAGATTCATTGGAATAGGTATGGATACTTCCGTTGCATTTCTGACTCGAGTTCCCAAGTGTATTCTGGTCCTCTCTTTGAATCCCATTTTATTTTGACCAGAACTAATCTCTTGTGTTTAAGATTCTTGATCTTTCTATCTTCAATCTGAAGTGGTTTCTCTACAAACTTAAGCTTCTCATTTACCTCTATGTCTTGAAGAGGTACCACTAATGATTCGTCTGCTAAGCACTTCTTGAGGTTACATACATGAAATACATCATGTATTCCTGCCATTTCCTCTGGCAATTGTAGCAAACTGGTCCTATTCTTTTGATAATCTCAAAAGGTCCAACATACCTTGGGCTTAGCTTTCCTCTTTTAATGAATCTGACCACTCATTTCCATGGAGAAACTTTTAACAATACCTTGTCTCCAACTTGAAATTCCAATAGTTTTCGTCTGTTATCTGCATAACTCTTTTGACGATCTCGTGCTGCTTTTAGTCTTTCCTTGACTTGAATAATTTTGTCCGTTGTTTCTTGTACTATCTCTGGTCCAGATAGTTGCTTTTCTCTAATCTCTGCCCAACAGACTGGATTTCGGCATTTTCGTCCCTAAAGGGCTTCATACGGTGCAGCGTTGATGCTGGTATGATAGTTGTTATTATAGGAAAATTCTATTAATGGTAAGTGATCGTCCCAATTTCCTTCAAAGTCAATTACACATGCTCTAAGCATATCTTCCATTGTCTGAATTGTCCTTTCGCTTTGTCCGTCCATTTGAGGATGATAAGTTGTGCTTAGGTTCAACCTGGTTCCCATTGCTTTTTGGAAACTTGTCCAAAAATGAGATGTAAAACGGCTATCTCTATCAGACACAATAGATAAAGGAATTCCATGTAATGAAATTATTTCATTTACACATAACTTGGCTAACTGTTCCATACTGAAAGTTTCCTTCATAAGTAGGAAATGAGCAGATTTGGTTAATTTGTCGACAATCAACCAGATTGCATCATTACCTTTTCGTGTCTTGGGTAATTTGGTAACAAAATCCATTGTTATCAATTCCCATTTCCAGATTGGCATCTCTAATTGTTGCAATAATCCTGAAGGTTTCTAATGTTCAGCTTTAACCTGTGAACAAGTTAGACATTTAGCAACATAGTTTGCTATATCCTTTTTCA